>JARQOC010000003.1:216156468-216229166 GCA_033576535.1 Allobates femoralis
AAATATACTCCCTGACAGAAGTTATGTCGCGTATCCATGTTATGTAAATATAACCTGACGTTACATTCATCCACTGGTTCTATAAATTATTCTTTTGAAAGCTGAAACCCTCCAAAATGTGGTTTAGGTTAAGAAAATAAATTGGCATCAATGCTGAAATATTGATCATTTAATAAACACAGAATGGTCAGATTTTGGCAACACAAACGTTTTGTCGCCCTCAGAAAGTAATGTGATTTCGGAGGGTTTCAGCTTTCAAACGATTAATTTATACAACCAATGGATGAATTTTATGTCAGGTTATAAGCTTTTATTTACATAACATGGATAAGCGACATAACTTCTGTCAAGGAGTGTATTATAAAAGTCTGCACTAATTAAAATTCTGATTTATTTGTAATCCGCCTCTGCCCTGATTTAGCAAAAGAGTGGCTGGCATTAAAAAGTCATCAACAGGTTAAAAAGCAATAGATAGAAGTACTTGTATTCACCTTACCGATCACCTCTCCAGCTTCTTAGGATACCTTTACACGCCGCAACCGCAGCGAGATATCTGACACCGGCAATCTGCAGCCCCGTCACCATCGCCGTGAAATTGCCTCGAAATTGCGGCATGTAATTAGGGAATTTGGCAGCGATAAAAAAGGTTGTGCCTGGTTCCAATTTCACAGCACTGCTCCAAAATCAGAGGCAATCATGAAGGCAAAATTCTCTGCTTTTGGAGTGTGAAGGGGTGATAGGGATGGAATCTGCGTCGCCTACTGATTTCCCAGAGGTGTGCCACAGCGTGCTGGAGACTGCACCCCGTCAGCGATGATTGGTGGTGGCTACTGTGTTTCCATTGGCTGACCCTTCACAGGGCGCCATATTTGAACAGCTGTCCATTCACACTACAGAATGGCAATGGCGTCATGTATTAGCCAGCCTTCCTGCGCAGGCTGCCCAATCATAACGCTATTGCGTTGTCTAATGTTTGGGGCACGGAATACACCAGTCTGTCACGCCTATATTCTTGCGGCGCTAACTATGTACGCCCCTTTGGGGATTGCGGCGTGTGAAGCGGCGAGGGAACTCCACCGGATTGGTTCCGCTGTTGGTGTGGCAACTTCCTGGGCAACACATCGTCTTAGGTTGAGGGCAAAATTGGGGCGTGTAAAAGCGTCTTCGGCGTTCTGAGGCAGCCATGAAAAATGTGCACGCGCACGTTAGATTGCCTCCTATTGCCACCAAAAGTTGCGGCTTGTAAAGGTACCATTAGATATATTACCATCCACCCATCTGATCCTCATCACATTTTCTTATCAGTGCTGTAAGCACTGGATCTTCAGGTGTCTTTTCACGCTAGGCAGTGACTTCCAGCTATGATTAGGACTTAGATGATTCTGTGCATGCGAGTACAGGACCATTGCATATATCATGACACTACAATGTCGTGACCCTTCTCACTTTTATGCAGAACAGTGGCATCAAGAATTGAATGGACAATGTTGAGGTGAGGAAAGGTTAGAGAGATGAGGTTTATAGAGTTCCCAGGGAATAACTTCACTTTTAATCAAATTTCTCTAAATCTTTGCTTGAACATGCCAAATTTAATTTTACCTGATTTACTCATCGCTAATAATAGTAATATCAATAGTGATTATAATAGTGATCATACATTACAATAAGCTAATTGAAGAAATTGTTAAAGACAAAGCAAAGCGCTTAGATTAAAATACCTTTCAAATGGACTTAACTATATGGATCCACAATTTCTCTAACATTCCCTCCTCCCAATTTCTTGCTCTCACTGTAGTTGATTAACAACAGCTTTATGTGTTTAAATACATAGATAATAATGAAATGTACCAAGCATTTCTGTAATGTTCAGTCACTTCTCATGAACACGCCATGAGGTGGGAGGTCAAGGAGTCCAAGGTCAAGTCAGCAGAGTGCGTAAAAGACAGAGGTACTAACAAAAAGACAACCTAGTACACCATTGATCAACAGGATGACTGAACTTTCTTTCATGACATTGTGAGTGGGAAAATCATGACAGTACCCCCTCTTTTAGGGGGATCATCAGATCCCCAGATTTCCCAGGAAACCATGATTAGAAGGTCCCTTGACCAAATGATCAACCTTTATATCTTGAGCTGAAATTCAAGATCTCATGTTCCTAGAAGAATCCATGATTCGCTGTGCCTCCAGACTTCTATGGATTGACATTGGAGGATGCAAGGACAAGGGAGATACTACCAAAGGAACACAATTTCGTTAATAGAGATCTATGGAAAACGTCTGGAACATAAAGAGGTGTGGAGAGAGTTTCATTCTAAAGGCCTCAGGATTAATTACTTCCACAATCTCAAATGGACAATGAATTTAGGTACCAGGTTCACCGATAGTTTAAGTTTGATATCTTTGGACAACAACCAAACCTTATCACCTACTTTAAAGACAGGACCCACTGAGTGTTTTCTATTATCTTTTCATTGTTTCTAATTTTGAGCACCCCAATCTTCTTTTGAACCGTACTGCCGATATCTCCAATTTCCACATGGTAACTCAGGACACTCAGAACTTATCCTTGAGAATTCACCAAAATGGATGAGAAAATCATAATTATCAAAAAAGGTGAGGTTTCCATTAGAATGATTGACCTGAATGTCAAAATCAAACTAAGCAAGGGGTAAACATTTCGACCAGTCAGCCTCTTGAGCCGTCACAAATCACCTTAAAATTTGTGCCAAAGATTGGTTTCTTTTTTCTGACTGCCATTAAATTTTTTATGTAATAATAATGTAAGCAAAGTGGTTATAATAATTTTTCAAATATACTCATAAGTGAAATCTGGAAGAAAACCTTTCAAAAATCTTCTAGAAGGTGTCCCAACTAGGCTGTTTTTAAACCTGACACACACTGATTATGGCCATTTCAAAGTGGGAGGGTGGGGCATACACATCGTTCACATTACAGCTGATCAGACTCTCAGGTTACCTCAGGCAGGGACAGTGCTGAGCTCAGGCTATCAACACATAGCTCCTATGATTTATCTAACTCCTCTCCATTCACATGGGCTCTGATCCGTGTTATCAGCTGATTGCAGGACAAAGCCCTTAATTGCATATCATAAACAGACTTTAGAAATACTTTTTCTAAATATCTGTTTATGTATGGTACTACATGAAGGGACTGTTAAGCAGGGAAATTTTATATATGTGTGGCACCCCTGCAGGGATTGCCACAGGTTACACTGGTGCAAGGAAGGACTGACACCTTGGTTTGCTCAGCACACAACATCTACCACTCCAGACCTGAAGGGGGAGCTCTACTGGCTGCATTAAGTCAGTTCCCCTTTTAGAAGATCCAGGCTGAGAGGAGGAGACAGTTAGTCCCAGGAGACAGTTAGTCAGTTAGTTCGTGTGAGGAGAGGAAGAAAGCAGGAGGCTGAGCTGCTGGTCCCTGTGAGAGATTTTAGGCCAGGACCAAGGGGACGATTATTGGGTTTTCATACCCCAGGGAAGGGGCCGGAAGCAAGTAGAAGAGATAGGGAACAAGAACAGGGATTAAAATATATTCCCCTTTAGCACAACCAGACACTGGAGTCCGATGCTGTGGGCTTGCAGAGCCACAGTGAAAAGCCCAGCCAACTCAGGAGGAGTTTAACCCTGAGGATGGAGTACAAAGACATTAAACTAACCAAACATAGGACCAGGGGCCACAGGAGGAAACGGGACCCCGCAGAAGGACCTCATTGTTAGTTTAAGATAATAAAGAAGTGGAGGGTTCAGAGTCAGGCAGGACTCATCCCTCAAGACAAAGCACAGAGATAAAGGAGGCCTCATATCCTTCCAAGGAGTTAATCCTAAATTGCACCAGGGACCTGGTTATTACTCTGGATTGTACCTGTTATGTGACAACCAGTAAAAAGGTACCGGAACAACTATCCCTGTGTGTATGTGTGACTGTTTAACTATAATTCACCATCATCTTCCTTCACTGCCCTCTCTCACCATCTTCCTTTATTGCTGCCCTGAGGTAAAGCTCCACCTGTGGGGAGCTGTACCACACTTTGCTGCCCCCTCCATCACCTCAGCGGCCGGCTGGCAGCGCCAGTACCAAATTACCGGACACTACAGGTGGCGTCACGTTCCCCTGTAAATAATTCCTTCACCCCCCTTCAAATGATCTCAAGGGCACGCCACCGGGATCCCGTCCACCTGTGACTCCCTAATCAGCAGACCCAGTGACCGAGTAACCCCCCCAGCCCTGGTCACATCATATGCTCATAACTGTTGGTGGTTATGGGGGCACAGAGCACCAGACAGATTCCCTTTAAGGCTACTTTCACACTACGATTTTGTTAAATCCGATGCTGTCTGATGAAAATCGGACAGCATCGGATGCTCAAAATTGGATGCCATCGGATGCCATCCGATCCGATTTTTTATCGGATCCGATTTAAATGGCTGGGGGAGGGCTGTGGGAGGTTTTGGGAGTGGTCTAGGGTGTTGAGCATGCTCAATACCGATTTTCCATCTGATCCGATCCCCCTTAGACTCCCATATTATTTTAATCGGATACGATGCGATCCGATTTTTGAATTGGATACCAAAACCGGAGCAGTCTCCAATTTTGGTTCCTGAAAAAAATCGGACAGAATCGGACAGAATCGGATCGGATGCAAATCGGATGCCATTAAGTGCACATCTGATCCGATCCCCATTGGAGAACATGGGGGCTAAATCGGATCCAATGCTGTTCGATTTTTATCGGACAGCATCGGATTTAACAAAATCGTAGTGTGAAAGCAGCCTAAGCCAATACTCATGGTAAAATAATGCTTCTCCATGTTGCCTCAGGGGCATCACATTTTGGGGATCAATGTAGACTCTGTTCTATTTTAACAAGTTGTTTAGAGATCAGTTTATGGCTAGACATACCTCCTTGGTTATATTACAGTTTGTAAAATAGTCAGACATCAACTCTCAGGTCAGCTATTATACCTGTACCTCTCCTTACCTATTCTATGGAACGTGCTAATTAATATGTGTACATAATATTTGCTATACATATGCCAATGCTTGTTACATAATAACTACAATTAATATTTAATTAACATAACAATGAAAATTATATATATTTTTTAAATTAAGACATGCACTTTTTTACCTTTAGTTATGTACTTTTAAATACATTGTGGTGTGTAAAATATATGATATTTTTATTGAAGGTCTAGTAAAGAACATGTGAAGTATATTACTAATAATATTAAATGGATTTCCAGACTCGTAAAGCAATATGTTTCCCAATGTGTTTAATTTCTCATGGGGTCTCTGGAAATGCACATGTATTTTATGAGTATTTAATTGCTTTTATATTTTCTTGTTTTGCATTTTTATTAAAGGGGCAAAGTCTTGGGAAACTAGACTAATTGTTACACTAAATCAACTTTCAAATAAAAACTTTATATTACTTCATTATTATTCATTAACAGAACATACTGTATATACAGTACATGTATAAAAAGTAATTATTAGAAAATTTACAGCATTATGGCAAGTAAAATAATAAATCTATTTTGGACTTCATGCTAGATTAAGTAACTTTTTGAGTGACTTTTGATGGTTTACACAAGTGGTGGAGAATGGAAGAAAAAATGTAAACTATACACAATCGAACAAAATGTAATACATTTAGTAACCTTTTTGGGAGATTTTTGATGGTTTTCACATGTTGCAGGAGAGTAAAGAAGAAGCATTGATTAGAATTGTTTTTTTGCGTTCAAATAAGTGCAGAAATAAACATTTATATGTTCTATAAACAACAACAAAACTATGTATACATCAGAAAAATGCAATTGCTTTAAAAAAAAAAACCACAGAAAAAGGGGAGCTATCCCTGCAACAACCGATGCACTTACCTGCGTAGGCTGCCATAGGCCATAGATGACAAATTTGATACTTGAATAGTCTGAAAGAGAAAATAAGTATAAGGCAAGGATTAGTTAAAAAAAAACCCTCAAAGATGAGACCATCCTGCTTAACCAAACATTGGTTTAATTTTAAAGTGTAACCGCTGTTTATATTTTTATTTAATAAAAATGTAGAGCAAGTGATTATAATAAACTTTCAAATATACTTCATAAGAGAATTCTAATAGAAAACCATTCATAAACCTTCCGCAAGATGTCCCCACTAGACTGTCTCTGAAGTTGACTTATGCTCATTCTCAGTGAGATCTGTCTTCACACTGAATAAGGCCACATATCCATATAAGGGTGGGGGGCATGGCATCCACTGTGCCTGTCTAGTGTGGCTACAGCTGATCACTGTAGCACATTACATCAGGGACAGGATGCTGCATGCCGACAGCACAAAGACAGGAGATCTTAGCTCCTACATTCACATTGGGCTGCTTTGTGTATCAGTGAGGACAGGCTGTGTGTGGGCTATCTGGTGTTAGCAGGGAGCAGAGTGATCTGAATGCAGAAGATAAGATCTCCTTTCTTTGTGCTGACAGCATGGAGTACATTGTCTGAGGTAATCTAATGCATTCATGTGTACCCAGTCAAGATGTTTATGCCCCGCCTCCTCACTTTAATATGTGAGTTTTATAAACAACCTAGTGGGGACATCTTCTAGAAGGATTCCAAATGGTTTTATTCCAGAATTCTCTTATTAAGTATAATCGAAAGTTTATTCAAATTTCTTGCTCTACATTATAATTCAATTAAAATGTAAACGGTGGTTACAGTTTAAAGAGGTTGTTCACCTTCTAGACATTCCCTTTAAATAAAGTACTTCCTTTTATAAAATAAATCAATTCCTTCCATGGCAAGTCCAAATCTGAAATATCCAAAAGATCAATCCAATGGCTGCTTTACATGTCCCGATATCGTCCCGATGGGAGCGCGCACATTTTTGGCAGTAATCCAAGATCGTATAGGAGCTGTCACACAGGGAGATATCGGCAGGCAACACAACTGCGATGTATATGCCCCCTTGTACAAGCGAACCCGGGAACAACCATTTAACATGGGAGTGAATAGGGGAAGTTGTGCTCCAAATCGTTGTTGGGCTGTCACACAGCACGATCCTGCCAGATCGTCCATTCAATATCGGCCAGTTGGAGAGCCTGCACAATTCTCCCCGATATCGTTTTGGCATCGTTTTTGCATCGAATTGCACAATTACACCACACAATGCACGAACGATATTGGCGCCAACGCACGAACCACGTGACTTTTTATCGATGTTGGACAACGATATTGGGACGTGTAAAGCGGCTATAAGTCATTTTTGGTGGGAATAGTTCTAGTTTCAAATGTAATTCAAGCCTTAACCTACTTGACATAATCAAAGTAGTCTATAAAATGTAAGTAAACCATGAACATGTAGATTATGTTCTAATCTTTGGGATGGAGGCACAAATATGCATTTTCAAATCTCTTTATCTTTTTATATTCTTAGTTCTGTGCTATCATAAACCTATTTTTAACATGCACATTATGCTGTTACAAAATACTTTGCTTTAACATTTTACATTCTTTAAATTCTGTTAAAATAAGTTTTATTAGTAGGGCATTGCATGTATTTGTTTTACTATACAATACACCTGTGGATTCATTGGAAGCCAAGGTTCAGTCTTTGCTTTATAATGTGCTAGTGTAATTTTTTTCAGTTAATTTATCATAGCTAAATACACAATAATCTGGCAGTTGTTCTCTTCGGTTCCATACAGTGGAAAGTGTCAATGGCTCGTTCTAATTCTGGCATCTTCTAGAAGAGCTAGGTCACAATGTAACATTTCGTCTTTGTACTTTAGGCTTTATTTATCGTAGGCCAATAAGAAAGTATAGTTTTGACTGTAATAAAAGCTTTCAAATTATTTTTGCCTTTGAAACTCACTTAAATCTCAACCTTATAAAAATAACTTTTTATAATAAAATATGCATCTACATTCCGAAATGATAAAAAATTCAGAATGTCATCACCGTTGCATGTCTGTAGTTTTATGTGAAAGCAACCACATCTGGAAACGCACCATTCCCACATTTACAGTCTCCATGATACATACAAATTGTAAGAATAAAAAGATATAGAAACAAAAAGTATATGACTCAATGCAGTGGAACAGCTGCCAGATATAACCTTGAACAGAGCTACAGTGGGCAATTTTCTTTATAATTACTCTGGGAATTAGATTTAAGTAATCAGTGATAGACTAAGCATAAACCAGTGAATTGTCTGTATATTATTATATTTTTCAGTTGAGAAGGCCTCAGATGTGCCGACCCTATAAACTGTACACTCATTAAATACGGTACCTGGAACACATGCAAGGCCACCATAGTCTTTTATTTAAGGCAATCTTCCATTTGAATTTTTTGGACCACATATATCTGGACTTCATCCACTATAGAAGAAAGTTTGGATCTATAAACACTTGGCGCACACACTAACTACTTTTATAATGAAACAAGTCAGTCATGTTTTATAAGATGTGCAAAAATATGTAATCCTGAGCTGATATAATCACCGACATATATATAGATCCAAAACACATAACTGTTTTGTGAACAAATCCATGGATTTTAGGATAAACTGTACACAAATGATTGGATACTAAATAAAAGAAAGTCGACCAAGTATAGTATCAATGAATGCCATGATATTATGAAATATCACTCCATAAAAGAAATGTGTTTTATGCATATAGCACGTGAAAAGAAAAATGCACATTGCATCTGAAAATAAATGTAAGTAGTGGTAAAAGAACAAGTTGTCCAATTAGGTCAAACGTCAGGAATATAACATACTTAAAGGACTTGTTTCACAAATAAAGTTCATTTTAATCAATAGATCTTATAATAATAATTCTCACAATTAGATATATTTAAAAATAATATTTCTGTGCTGAGATAATCTTATATATGTGTCCCTGCTATGTACTGTGTAATGGATGTGTCTGACCATACAGGGACATGGTCTCATCACACCACATCTCCTCTGCTGAGATAATCTTATATATGTGTCCCTGCTATATACTGTGTAATGGATGTGTCTTACCATACAGGGGCATGGTCTGATCATACCACATCTTCTGTGCTGAGATAATCTTATATACAGTGTTGGCCAAAAGTATTGACACCCCTGCAATTCTGTCAGATAATACTCCGTTTCTTCCTGAAAATGATTGCAATCACAAATTCTTTAGTATTATTATCTTCATTTAATTTGTCTTCAATGAAAAAACACAAAAGAGAATGAAGCAAAAAGCAAAACATTGATCATTTCACACAAAACTCCAAAAATGGGCCAGACAAAAGTATTGGCACCCTCAGCCTAATACTTGGTTAAACAACCTTTAGCCAAAATAACTGCGATCAACCGCTTCCGGTAACCATCAATGAGTTTCTTACAATGCTCTGCTGGAATTTTAGACCATTCTTCTTTGGCAAACTGCTCCAGGTCCCTGATATTTGAAGGGTGCCTTCTCCAAACTGCCATTTTTAGATTTCTCCACAGGTGTTCTATGCCAACACTGTATGTGTCCCTGTTATGTACTGTTATGTACTGTGTAATGGATGTGTCTGACTGCACAGTGGAATGATCTGATCATATCACATGTCCTGTGCTGAGATAATCTTATACATATGTGTCCCTGCTACGTACTGTGTAATGGATATGTCTGACCGTTCTGGGACATTATTATTATTATTACTATTATTATTATTATTATTATTATTATTCCAGCATCTTTTGATTAAAATCAACTTTAAAATGACCTTTGTTCATAGGAAATCTGCTTCCTGTAATTACTGTAGTAACTATGGTTCTTATCTTCTCTTTTACAAACTATGAGATGTCTGTCTGTGTGTGTGTGTTTGTCTGTGTGTTTGTGTGGCGCCCCGCAACGAGTGCGTCACAGGAGGGTATTGCAGCCATAAATGCAGCCGCAATATTCTCCGACCCAGCAGTCATTGGGTTAACTTAGAGATCCAAACCCTGCATGCATCACTTAACATAGAGGGCCAATCCAAGGTCCTGGTGGGCGGAGTGCAAGGGTAGTGTAGGAGAAGTACAGACTTTAGTTAGTCAAGAAGGAGACTAGACAAAAGACACACAGACTTGGACTTGGAGTAGGAGCAGCGGCTCTGCACCCCGTGCAGCCCCTGGGCCGTCACCGGTCGGGTGTTAGCACCTGAGGCCTCAACAACCGGGATCGGGCATCACCAACCACGGGTTCCAAAAGACCCCCGTGCCCAACTCACAGCCGGTTCACTGGTACCGAAGCTGGCAGCAGTTCACCTCTGCTACGTGAACCAGAAGCGTGGAGGAGCAGCTTCACAGGAGCACCCCACCACCAGCCAATTTCCAGTCGTCTAACCAGCGGTGAACCCACCGAGGGACCCAAGGCTCCCCAGAACATCCATAACGTACATCTTGGATAGGGATTGAAGCAGCCTCCCGTACCCGACCTGGTATTCCTGGGCACAATGGCAAATACTTAGCTAGAATGGAGGAACACTACGGATCTCTGAGGGACACCTATCACTGCTGAGTCCACCCGGTCCACTACCCGTTAACTGTTATACCATGTACTGCCTGCTGGTTACAGTAAAGACCCGTTACAGAGACTTTCAGTGTCCGTGCTTCCTTAATGTTGCATCCGTCCGCACACAAGGTAACCGCAGCTGCCGCACAACATCTTAAGCAGCTCCAGCCTCCGGGGATCACCGCTCAGCCTGTGGGGAGCATTCCATCTTGCTGCTATCCATCCCCCGGAGGTTCCGCAGCATCAGTCGGACTGACCGAACTACTCATAGGTGGCGTCACGAATAAATTAACCCCTTTAATCTGTTCCTACAAGACGTCTTCAACTTTTGATCTGCACTCAACCGGGCCTCACTACCGTCAGGCGCGGCCCTCCCGTGACAAGGAGGAAGGAGCTACAGCCTGTCTAAACCGGAGTCCACGGGCCTGCGGTGAGTCAGAGAATGGCATCACGAACAGGATACGAGCAGGCCCGTTCCCTAATGGGTATAATGTGCTTTAAAATGACTTTAATGTCTACAAAATGGACTTTGTTCGTCCCTAAAAGAACTTTCCCGCCTTATCACCGTGGGCCAAGATGGCGCCCAAGATGGCGTTCTCGCCATAAGGATCCGCCACGTGCAAGCCCAGAGGTCAGCCACCGCCCCTCATCGTGGGAGGGCTAAAGGCAAAGGTGCCAAACTCTTTGTCCTGATTGCTCGAATCAACCATGGGGGCGGACCCCAAAGACTTTTTCCCACAATTGGACTACAGAAGCCCAAAGGAAATGGGAGTGTCAGAGACAGTTCTTCACCAGCTCTCTACCAGAACGGTCACCGGTTGAACGGGTGTGGTTCCCTCCAAAGAAGAGAATGGCCAGCACAAGACTCCAAGACCTTATGCGGGAGGTTGAGGCGGAGGCCAGAGCAGCCATAGGCCATCCGGGTCCGGGTCCCGTCCTTACCATTGACGGCAGCCCTGACTTCTGGAAGGAGGCTCTGCAAGACCTCTGTGTGAGGCTGATCTAGACTGTAGAATGGACGATTCACAGCTGGAGCGCGAGCCTGGGCCGCCGACTACAACATGCGATGCAGCAGAGCCGAACGGGTACAGCAACTCCAGGACCGGACGACGTCGCCAGCTTCTCAACCGCCTCACCGTCGCCCACCACCTGTCCTGCTTCGTCACCTGAGCCAATAGACTGCCTCATTCCAGTGGAGGCCCCAGCTCAGCCCGTTCGAGCGATTGAAACCGCAGCCGACCCCGTTTTTGAGCCGGAGCTTACAACACGCTCCACCAAAGAGCTTGACCTTTACCAAGTTTCCCCTGAGGAACCTGCCAACAGTTGTACTACTCAAGAGACTGTTGCCTGTTTCGTCCCCGTACCGGAGACCTCCGTTGCAACTGCCGAGGCCTACCTGGTAACCGGGATTGAGACACCTCTACCTGCAGAAACAGAAGAAGAAGCAGGCAGCCTGGAAGCCCTGCACAGGGGTGCACCGAGCCCCACCGCCGCCTGAGCCGCACTGACTACGGGGGGGGGGGGTGGGTGCTGTTGGACCCTGGGGCTGCCGCCCCTTCTACAATAATGACCGGCTCGCCACTGCCGCCTGACCCGAGGCAGTGACTGCCGGCCGCGGCCGTGAGTCCCGGGGGGTGGGGGGTTTGGGGGGTGCTAGTGATGCCTGGGGCCCCTGCCGCCCCTTCTGTGCCTCTCCCCCGGTCGCCGCTTGCCTCCGGTGCGCGGGGTGAGCGGCCGGCGCCATGACAGGGGGAGGCTGCTTGCATTGAGGCGCCGCCCCCTTCTGCACAACCGCTCCCCCTGCCGGCTGCAGCCTGAATGACAGGGCTCACACTGTCCAATGGACGGTGCGGCCCTGGCCCTGCAGGACGTCCCTGAGGAAGGATCCGCATCACCACCGCCCCGCTGTACGGAGGAACCAGCTCCAGCATCTCCAACCATCGAGCAGCCCGATGTAGTCGTTGAGGGAGAAGAGGTAGATGGCGACGACGAGACCCGCAGCATCCCTGAGGATCTCGACACTGGTTTTGCTTGGGAAGACACCGAGGATCCTCCGTCCGAGCAGCCAGCTCGGGTACACTGGTCGGGTGCAACACCCTCCCCTGTGCCGTTCCACCGGGTGCCGGTCCAGACTGCCCGCCAAGCCCAAGCTTCCAGCCAAATCACCAGCTCCACCGTTCATCTTCACACCCCGAGTCGTACCGACGGAGATGTAAGCCAGCGCCGACGAGAGGAGTGGCAAGCCCGTGAACGTGCCAACATGCAGGCCCATGCCGAGGCTCGCCACCAGCCGCCGCTGCCTGATGAACTTCTCCGCGAAGGTAGAATTTCCACCTTTAATTTATCTACCGGGTGGGGGTTCGCTTGGGAGGTGGGTTTGAATGAGGAGGTGTTTGTGGGGCTCCGGGAAGTCGAGTCATACTTGCCCAGAGGACATCCCGATCGCGACCTATACCGGGGCGATATAATCACTTATGAGCGCTATGCTTGTCCAGATGGGTGGTTCGCTATCCGGGTGCGCCATCGTTCTCCGCGCCAGTGACTTAAAAGCTTGGACTCACTCAATAACTGACTCTGTTCCTGTTAATCACTGACTGTGTGATCTGGCGGCTACAGCCTGAACTTTCACTAAGGACAGCCAACCTCCGCCGGGTTCGCAAAAGTGCCACCTGTTTATTTTATCTGCCTTCTTTTTGCGTAAAATAATGACCTGTTATTAATAAAAGTGTTTATTATCTGTTATAAAATATAAAAACCTCTGTAATGTGGGTAGTGTGACGCTTGGGGACAAGCGAATTTAACCAATGGGGAGTGTGGCGCCCCGCAACGAGTGCGTCACAGGAGGGTATTGCAGCCATAAATGCAGCCGCAATATTCTCCGACCCAGCAGTCATTGGGTTAACTTAGAGATCCAAACCCTGCATGCATCACTTAACATAGAGGGCCAATCCAAGGTCATGGTGGGCGGAGTGCAAGGGTAGTGTAGGAGAAGTACAGACTTTAGTTAGTCAAGAAGGAGTCTAGACAAGAGACACACAGACTTGGACTTGGAGTAGGAGCAGGGGCTCTGCACCCCTTGCAGCCCTGGGCCGTCACCGGTCGGGTGTTAGCACCTGAGGCCTCAACAACCGGGATCGGGCATCACCAACCACGGGTTCCAAAAGACCCTCGTGCCCAACTCACAGCCGGTTCACTGGTACCGAAGCTGGCAGCAGTTCACCTCTGCTACGCGAACAGAAGCGTGGAGGAGCAGCTTCACAGGAGTACCCCACCACCAGCCAATTTCCAGTCGTCTAATTAGCGGTGTACCTACCGAGGGACCCAAGGCTCCCCAGAACATCCATAACGTACATCTTGGATAGGGATTGAAGCAGCCTACCCGTACCCAACCTGGTATTCCTGGGCGACAATGGCAAATACTTAGCTAGAATGCAGGAACACTACGGATCTCTGAGGGACACCTATCACTGCTGAGTCCACCCGGTCCACTACCCGTTAACTGTATACCATGTACTGCCTGCTGGTTACAGTAAAGACCCGTTACAGAGACTTTCAGTGTCCGTGCTTCCTTATGATTGCATCCGTCCGCACACAAGGTAACCGCAGCTGCCGCACAACATCTTAAGCAGCTCCAGCCTCCGGGGATCACCGATCAGCCTGTGGGGAGCGTTCCATCTTGCTGCTATCCATCCCCCGGAGGTTCCGCAGCGTCGGTCGGAGTGACCGAGCTACTCATAGGTGGCGTCACGAATAAATTAACCCCTTTAATCTGTTCCTACAAGACGTCTTCAACTTTTGATCTGCACTCAACCGGGCCTCACTACCTGCAGGCGCGGCCCACCCGTGACAAGGAGGAAGGAGCTACAGCCTGTCTAAACCGGAGTCCACGGGCCTGCGGTGAGTCATTTGTCTATAATTTTTCTCCTGCTTTAGCATGTGATGGTAAATTTCAGCCAAGTTGATGTTTTGATTGAAGATTTTCATGCAAAAGTACTATGTGTTACTGTAGCTCTGCATGACAGAATGACATGTTGCGTCCCTGGTGCGGGCGAGAGTGTGTGATTTGTGTGCAGGCATACGCCTGCGCACAGATCACATATGGCAGTGAATGGGTGCGCACGGTCATGCGCAGTTAAGCGCAGCACCGTGCGCTCCCATTCTAAACATAGGGGCTTGCGGTGCTGCGTTCACATTGCGGATCCCCTCTGCCGAACACTGCGGAGGGGAACGCTAATGTGAAGCCACCTTAACTCTCTTTTCATCCATTCCATCAGCCAGCTCTGAAGACTTGTTGTATTGGCTGTAGAGATGGGCGAGTCCGAAAAGACTCGGAATCGCAAGACCCCAACGAGTCCGAGTCAAGGACTCGGGACTCGTTGCGAGTCCAGCGAGTCCAATGTTAATGAATAGGGACCCGAGTAATAGCGAATAATGACATTTACAACTCGCTGATGTGTCTCTGAAAGTGTGCGAGTCCAAACTCGCTGGTTTTTCTCTTATTTTGAGGCTTGTAGCCGATGATGCGAGGGAAGGGATTCTCCAGCACACACCATGGTTTAAGGAAACAGGAAGCGAGTCGCGCTGACAGGCGCACACACAGAGCGATCCATTCATCAGTGCAATCATGGCAGCAGGACGTGGCATGGTGAACACGCTGCGTCTTATTGCACTTGTGGAGGCTCGTCCATTTCTATGGCTCCCTACAGATCCTGAGTATGGGGATACGACCCTAATTAATACAGCCTGGAGAGAGATCGCCCAAGAGATGTTCCCTGCGTTCCATCGGAGTGACCATGAGGAACAGAGCAATCTAAGTAAGTTAAATGAGTTCACACGTTATATATTGCATTTACTGTATATATACTCGTGTATAAGCCGACCCGTGTATAAGCCGACCCCCCTATTTTTGCCCCGAAAAACTATGAAAACATATTCACCGCCATCCTGGTATACAGCGGCTATCACTGGTAGACAGCCCCCCAGCAGAGTATACACCTCCCCCTGCAGAGTATACAGGCCCCCAGCTGGGTATACATGCCCCCATATTGTGGTATACAGGCAGGGGCGGACTGGCCCAGGTGCCACGGGTCATGCGGCTGCAGGAGCATGAATAATCCGCATGTCCCTGAAGCAGCAGGCGGAAACGGAAGCTCCTGGGCGCGCGATGACGTCATCAGCACGCGGCTGCGTCCGGGAGTGAGCGTCTGTGAGTGGCGTGCGGCTGCGACTGTTAGCGAGCGGCTGTGAGGAGCGCGAGGCTGCGGCTGGGAGCGAGCCATAGGAGAATGCGGGAGCTGCGGTGACTGTGAGGCGGCCGCCAGTCATCACCCTCCCCACCCCCCGTCCTCACCTGTGTCGGGCCGGTGAGGGAGGGTTGCGACCCAAACTGTAGGCTGCCAGTCAGTCCCTGTATACAGGGCCCTCAGTGTGTGTACAGGCCCCCCCAGCAGTGGGTATACAGGGCCCCCAGCAGTGGGTAGACAGTGGCCCAGTGGGTTTACAGGGCCCCCAGCAGTGGGAATACAGGGCCCCCATAGCAGGGTATACAGGACCCTGAATGTGTTATCATGCTCCACCGCATAGTTGCCTATATTTGGATGGGCTCACAACAGTACAATGAGTTTAATGTCTGATCCTCCTGGCTCTTTCGGCCAAGGGGTTGGGTGTATATAAATACCACTAATGACCAGAGTCTGGTGCCCGCACTATTACATTCTCTATGCGTTGACATGTGTCCTGCCTCATTTGTGATTGTGGCCACGTGAGCTCAATGTCCGTAATGCTGTTGATGATGTTCCACACTGTCGTGTCACTGTGCCTTGTATACACATTACACACACAAAATGAATAAAATGTTATTGTTGATTTGTACACATACTTTTGTTGTTTCAAATATTACACATCTCTAAACCCGGTTTCAAATCATTTCACAGTTGACCATCTTAAAAAACGGTGGAGGAGCTGCCGGGACCAGCATAAGAAGCAGTACCGGCAGTACTCAGAGAGACAACCGGGAGCCGCTCCATTGCTCAACCACTACCACTTTTATGACCGGCTGTCCTTCCTTCACCCGGTGGCCGCTATGCCAAGGTATGTGTCTGCAGCACTGTTGTGTACATTTAGTATTATTTATAAATATATACATTAGTTTCCATTTTGGCTCTGTGGGTAGCAGAGTATACAGGCGGGTCTGAGGTAGCAGAGTATACAGGCGGGTCTGTGGGTAGCAGAGTATACAGGCGGGTCTGAGGTAGCAGAGTATAAAGACGGCTCTGTGGGTAGCAGAGTATACAGGCGGGTCTGTGGGTAGCAGAGTATACAGGCGGGTCTGTGGGTAGCAGAGTATACACGTGGCTCTGTGGGTAGCAGAGTATACAGGCGGGTCTGAGGTAGCAGAGTATACAGGCGGCTCTGTGGGTAGCAGAGTATACAGGCGGGTCTGAGGTAGCAGAGTATAAAGACGGTTCTGTGGGTAGCAGAGTATACAGGCGGGTCTGTGGGTAGCAGAGTATACAGGCGGGTCTGAGGTAGCAGAGTATAAAGACGGCTCTGTGGGTAGCAGAGTATACAGGCGGGTCTGTGGGTAGCAGAGTATACAGGCGGCTCAGTGGGTAGCAGAGTATATAGGTGATGAGAATAGGGTTAATAGATGGTGCTACAGTGTTGGGGCGTGCTAGAGGGAGCAGAGATCCGATTACTGCCATCATTTCTGACCTTATTAAAGATAGCGGCCGCAGCTAAATGACATCATGGCAAAGGTAAACATGGGGTGTGGTTAGCTGCAGGAGGTTAGTGAGAGGTGTGGGTTGTTTGGCAGAGGGCGTGGTGTGGGCGTGGCGGAACCGCGGCACATCTCCAGGAGCAGAGGACGTGTCCGGTACGTCCGTAGCCCCCGGCCTCCCCGTTGTCCGCACACACAGCCCCGCTGTGACCTCTGCAGTGTCACAGGCCCCGGCGGGCGTCTGTCATCTCCTCCTGACACTGACCTCCTCCTGATTTGATTGTCTGTGTTGTCCCCCCCGCTGTCAGCATCAGTGATCTGCTAAGACCTGTGGGTGCACAGACGGGGGAAGTACAAATGCCAGCATGCCGGGGCGGATTGGGCGCTGTGAGGGGCGCAGGTCTTGCTGTGAGCGGAGGGCGCGAGGCCGCTCGAGAAAACGCTATAGCGGCTGTGTGAGTTAAGCGTCTGCGGCTCGCGAAGGCGCATACGCGTCTCCGCTCGCAGTGACGCTAAGGAGTTTGCGATTAGGCTACAGTGCCGGAATTTCAAACTCCCGATTATATAAATAGATTATATATATATATATTGTATACCTTTCAACCCCTTCCCTGCTTTATATAGATGATATAAGCTAAAAGTTTTGTGAATTAAGTATGTCAAGTTAAAAGTGAAGTCAGGGGGACTTTTTTTTTTCATGTGAACCATTGGTGTTATTGATCGTCTAGATTAGATGGGATGGGGGGGGGGTGGGTGGTAATCAGGGGGTGAAAAATTATGTATTAGTATGGAATTAGCAAAGAAAGTCACGTATTCCTTTATGTTATGTACAGTTGGTTATTCTTTCATAATAATAACAAATATATGATTAATAATACACAGATACACAGAGTCTAAAAAGCGTGCAACTTAATGTTTGACCTATGTTTTTGTTTCCAAATGCAATGCATTCACCAAATTTTTTTTTACTTTACCCACAGAGAAGCTTACTACAGAGGGCGGCGTGCTGTGAACCCTCCACCGCCAAACAGAAGGCGGCGTGGAGAAAACCCACCACCACCACCACGGCCGGCGCCACCACCACCGCCGCCGCCACCAGCACCAACACCACCACCACCGCCGCCACCAGCACCAGCACCACCACCACCGCCGCCACCAGCACCAGCAACACCACCACCGCCGCCACCAGCACCAACACCACCACCGCCGCCACCAGCACCAACACCACCACCGCCGCCACCAGCACCAACCCCAGCTTTGGGGCATGTCCGGCCGCAAGAGGAGGAACCTGGATGCCCACCTTACAGCAGCCATGGTCTGATCCCGGGGTCACCTAATAGACGGCGTGCACAAAGTAATGCTGACTTTGCCCACAGTCTGATACCATTCCTGGATGAAATTCCATTTCACAGGCTACTGCGGGCAAGGTCAGCATTACAGATTGTGCTTGACGCCAGTCGCCCACCAAACCACCCAGGTGAGGTTTTCAATTATTTGGAGGGGTGGCAATTCAGACACTCCAACCTACAAGACAGGCCCACACCCCGGGACAGCCATGTGCCACCCCAGAGGCCTGTACCTACCTTTCCACAATGGCCACCTAACAGGGACCTACCATTTTTCCCCACACCTGCCCAGAGGATCCACCCTCAAGGGTTGCCGGAGGCCATTCATGGGGCCCTTGACCTCTTGCAGGACCAGGGTGATGGTGTCACTTTACTGGCAAGGCCGGAGGATGCGGCAACCTACCAGCAGCTGTAGACCCCTTATTTTTTTGTTTTTTATTTTGTGTTCATGTGCATTGCACAATTTCTTTATGTTATTATTTCTTATATTTTCCTACTGTTTACAAAGTTGTACCAAAAAAAAAAAAAAAAAAAATTCTGACATTTTTACCATTATGGCGGAATAATACCCAGTTTACAAACACTGCTTTGTGTCTGTCTTTTTTCAGGGAATGGATGTGTAGGTTGTTTTGTGGGTGGGCTTAAAGTCATCATCATTATAATTATTATTTATTTATATAGCACCGATAGGTTCCATGGCGCTTTACATGAGGATAAGGTACACAAGGAGAAGTACAATAAACATAGACAATAAGGTCATAGAGGTACAACAGGAGAGGACCCTGTACGCGTGGGCTCACATTCAACGAGGGGTGGGTGGGGATACAATAGGGTGGGGAAGGTGTCGGTCGTGGGGCGTGTAGCGGGGTGTCATGGCAGGTTGTAGGCCTGTCGGAAGAGGTGAGTCTTTAGGTGTTTCTTGAAGGTTCCCAGGGTAGGCGAGTGAGTGATGAGGTGGGGCAGCGAGTTACAGAGCATGGTTGATGCCCGGGAGAAATCCTGTATGCGGTTGTGGGAAGAGGAGATGAGGGGGGAGTGTCGGAGAAGTTCTTTGGATGAACGCAGGTAGCGTGAGGGATGGTATCGGGAGATCATGTCGGAGATGTATGGTGGGGATAGGTTGTGTAAGGCTTTGAATGTCATGATCAGTGTTTTAAAGTGAGCTCTCTGTGGGGCGGGGACCCAGTGAAGGGCTTGGCAGAGGGTGTAGACAGGTGAGTAGCGTGAGGACAGATGGATTAGTCGGGCAGCAGAGTTTAGTATAGATTGGAGAGGTGCAAGAGAGTTGGCAGGGAGACCTATGCGAAGGAGGTTGCAGTAGTCAAGGCGGGAGATGATGAGGGCATTTATGAGTGTTTCAGCAGTGTCAGGATTGAGGAACGACCGAATTGGTTAAATATTTTTGAGTTGGAGTCACAGGGACTTGGTTAGGGACTACAGGTGGGGCTTGAAGGAGAGGGAGGAGTCAAGGATTACCCCGAGACAGTTGGCGTGGGGGACAGGGGAGAGAGCATCATTAGCAAGTACTTTACGGCCCGCATGGCGCATGAAGTCACCTTGGTTACTAAGTGTCAAATCATGACTCCACATACAACTGTTGCTGACAAACAGTGCCTGTGTTTGGGGGGTTACTTTATGCCTTGCTATGGCAACAAGATTATGAACACACATGTGAGAGGCTGGGACGTCTACATGCTACACATCGCGTCTACGCGTTTTGTATGGAGCGTACAGTGGGACCCTTCAACAGGCTCCAGCAGGATGATAGTCCAAGCACCGCCCACGATGCAGGCATAGGATTGGTGCCTGGTAAAATTAGCCCAAGGGGCTGTATCCCATTTTTGGTATAAATGTAGGCCTAAGGGCCATAAAAAGCTTGTTAGCCAGGGTGTCTCCCAAAGCATGATAAGCTTGTTAGCCTGGTTGGCTCAAAAAATTAGCCCAAGGGGCTGTATCCCATTTTTGGTATAAATGTAGGCCTAAGGGCCATAAAAAGCTTGTTAGCCAGGGTGTCTCCCAAAGCATGATAAGCTTGTTAGCTGGGCTGGCATCCAAAAAAGTTTAGCCCAAGGGGCTGTATCCCATTTTTGGTATAAATGTAGGCCTAAGGGCCTATAAAAAGCTTGTTAGCCAGGGTGTCTCCCAAAGCATGATAAGCTTGTTAGCCTGGGTGGCTCAAAAAATTAGCCCAAGGGGCTGTATCCCATTTTGGTATAAATGTAGGCCTAAGGGCCATAAAAAGCTTGTTAGCCAGGGTGTCTCCCAAAGCATGATAAGCTTGTTAGCCTGGGTGGCTCAAAAAATTAGCCCAAGGGGCTGTATCCCATTTTTGGTATAAATGTAGGCCTAAGGGCCATAAAAAGCTTGTTAGCCAGGGTGTCTCCCAAAGCATGATAAGCTTGTTAGCCTGGGTGGCTCAAAAAATTAGCCCAAGGGGCTGTATCCCATTGTTTGGTATAAATGTAGGCCTAAGGGCCATAAAAAGCTTGTTAGCCAGGGTGTCTCCCAAAGCATGATAAGCTTGTTAGCCTGGGTGGCTCAAAAAATTAGCCCAAGGGGCTGTATCCCATTTTTGGTATAAATGTAGGCCAAGGGCCATAAAAAGCTTGTTAGCCAGGGTGTCTCCCAAAGCATGATAAGCTTGTTAGCCTGGGTGGCTCAAAAATTAGCCCAAGGGGCTGTATCCCATTTTTGGTATAAATGTAGGCCTAAGGGCCATAAAAAGCTTGTTAGCCAGGGTGTCTCCCAAAGCATGATAAGCTTGTTAGCCTGGGTGGCTCAAAAAATTAGCCCAAGGGGCTGTATCCCATTTTTGGTATAAATGTAGGCCTAAGGGCCATAAAAAGCTTGTTAGCCAGGGTGTCTCCCAAAGCATGATAAGCTTGTTAGCCTGGGTGGCTCAAAAAATTAGCCCAAGGGGCTGTATCCCATTTTGGTATAAATGTAGGCCTAAGGGCCATAAAAAGCTTGTTAGCCAGGGTGTCTCCCAAAGCATGATAAGCTTGTTAGCCTGGGTGGCTCAAAAAATTAGCCCAAGGGGCTGTATCCCATTTTTGGTATAAATGTAGGCCTAAGGGCCATAAAAAGCTTGTTAGCCAGGGTTCTCCCAAAGCATGATAAGCTTGTTAGCCTGGGTGGCTCAAAAAATTAGCCCAAGGGGCTGTATCCCATTTTTGGTATAAATGTAGGCCTAAGGGCCATAAAAAGCTTGTTAGCCAGGGTGTCTCCCAAAGCATGATAAGCTTGTTAGCCTGGGTGGCTCAAAAAATTAGCCCAAGGGGCTGTATCCCATTTTTGGTATAAATGTAGGCCTAAGGGCCATAAAAAGCTTGTTAGCCAGGGTGTCTCCCAAAGCATGATAAGCTTGTTAGCCTGGGTGGCTCAAAAATTAGCCCAAGGGGCTGTATCCCATTTTTGGTATAAATGTAGGCCTAAGGGCCATAAAAAGCTTGTTAGCCAGGGTGTCTCCCAAAGCATGATAAGCTTGTTAGCCTGGGTGGCTCAAAAAATTAGCCCAAAGGGCTTAATAAAGTCTATTTATAAATAAAGCAGGGCGCTTGGCCCATTGCATATTATTGCTTGGACTAGGAGCATAGAAGAAGCAAGGCCAACTATGCAGTCCTAGGCTTGGTGCCTCAAAAAATTAGCCCAAAGGGCTTAATAAAGTATTTTTTTACATAAAGCAGGGCGCTTGGCCCATAGCATATTATTGCTTGGACTGGGTGCCGAATCAAATCAACAGAGCTACGGGACTTGTCATTAATTCCTGTCAAAAATGGGCATATTGTTAACAGCGCAATATCCCAATCATATAAATTATGATTAGGTTAATCTAGGATTGTGTACTGTCGTCAGGAGGGCTTAGGAACTGTGATGATATCCAATCCTTGTTGAATTTAATTAGAGTGAGCCTGTCGGCATTTTCTGTGGTGAGGCGGGACCTTCTATCAGTGACTATACCCCCAGCGGCACTGAAAACACGCTCTGATGTCACACTAGCAGCTGGGCATGCCAGCACCTCCAAGGCATACAATGACAGCTCAGTCCAAGTGTGCAGCTTGGAAACCCAGTAATTAAAGGGTACAGAAGGGTCGGTTAGGAAGCTGGTACTGTCACTGAGATACTGCTGCACCATGTTGGACAATTGTTGTCTCCTACTCAAGGTCACCGTAGTCAAATTACGTTCTTGATTGGAAGGTCTGTTGAACATCGCCCAGTTGGCGGACATCTTACCCCCACCTCTTCTTGTCATTGATGGCGTTTGTGTCCCAACCAAAGGCTGCTGTTGGAAAGAGCTGGTTCTTCGATGTATAGCGGATTCAGACGGTGATATTGCCAGCAAAATATCAAGAAGAACCCTCTTTACATGATCCATCGTTAAGCCCCTGGATGAGTGCGACAGCAGCGACTGAAATTTGTCTTTGTACCGTGGGTCCAAAAACGTTGACAACCAGTAGAGGTCGCTGTCATAGATGTGTATGACGCGTGGATCTTTGGAGACACATTGACACATTACTTCAGCCATGTGTGCTAAGCTGCAAAGACTCATCTCCTCGGTTACAACAGAATGAAGATCACTACGCGTCGTGGCCTCTAAATCGGTGTCCGCCTCCTCCTCTTCAGCCCACCCATGCTGTACCGACATAAACGTAGGGTTGGGAGTCCCATCAGGGTTCACATCAGTACCAGAGAAAAATAAATCTTCTTCATCATCACCCTCATCAACATCTTCCTGAACCAATGTAGCCTGCTGATATTGGCTAGGGTGGCTAGGATCAGCGATGTTCAATTCTGGCTCCATAGCCATCCGCTGTGCTCTCAAAGCATCTGTTTTGAGATTCAATAGGGATTCTTGGAGCAGGCAGAGCATGGGGATGGTGAGACTTATAATCGACTGATCCCCACTGACGAGTTTGGTACAGTATTCGAAGTTATCCAGCAACTCGCAAAGGTCAGCGATCCAGACCCACTCGAAAGTACCGATGTGTGTGGTATGACTTCCAGGTTGACGGGCATGTTGCAGCTGAAATTCCGCTATTGCCTTCTGCTGCTCATTAAACCTTGCCAGCATATGGAAGGTGGAGTTCCATCGCGTAGGCATGTCGCAAATTAGCCTGTGTTTCGGCAAGTTAAATTGGATTTGAAGGGCAGAAAGACTTGCAGCTGCTGTGGACGAATGTCTAAAGTGGGCGCAAATTCGCCTCACCTTATCCAGTAGCTCAGATAACTCTGGGTATATTTTGAGGAATTTCTGAACTACCAGGTTCAGGACATGAGCCATGCAAGGCACATGTACAAGTTTACCGTGCTTTATTGCCGCCACAAGGTTTGCACCATTATCGCTCACAACTAGACCTGGTTGTAGTTCCAGTGGGGCCAGCCACTCATCGGTCTGTTGCTTGAGACCTTTCCACAACTCTGTTGCAGTGTGACGTGTGTCACCTAGGCAGATAAGCTTCAGAAGAGCCTGTTGTCGCCTTGCAGAAGCAGTACTGCAAAGCTCCCAACTCGGACGTGATGGTGCTTGAGGCTCAGCAGTGGACAAGGAAGTGGCAGAAGCAGATTGGGCACTGGACATATATGAGGAGGCAGACACCCGGAATGATGTTGGGCCCGCTATTCGTGGAGTTGGAAGTATGTCAGATAGTTTTAGAAGTTGGGACACTCTCCACCAGGTTGATCCAGTGAGCCGTTAGTGAAATGTATCTGCCCTGTCCACAACTACTTGTCCACGTGTCCGTAGTTAGGTGGACTTTGGCGGTGACAGCATTTGTTAAAGCACGTTTTAAGTTGTTAACCACGTGCTGGTGTAAGGCGGGAACGGCACTACGTGAGAAAAAGTACCGGCTGGGTACAGAGTATCGTGGTGCTGCCTCAGCCATCAACTCCCGAAAAGACTCTGTACCCACAAGCCTAAACGGCAGCATTTCCACAGCTAACAACTTGGCTATTTTCGCTGTCACTTTTTGGGAATATGGGTGTGTCGGTTGGAACTTCCGCTGTCTTTCATACAGCTGTGGCACTGACAACTGCACGTTTGGACCAGACTGACAAGAGGATTGACTACTGTCATGTCTGTCTTGTAAAGCACCTTGGGAGGAGTACGCTTGAGCAGGAGCTGAAGCCTGAACACTTGCTGGTGAAGGATGTATCTGAGGTGGCCTGGAAGTGTTTGGATCAGAAGGCACTGATTTTGAACCCTGATAGGGTGCCCACTGAATTGGGTGCTTAAGAGACATATGCTTGCGCATACTGCTGGTGCTCTGGTTTCCTTTTACCGTGCCTCTGCTAAGCCTTGCCTGGCACATCTTACAGATAACCATATTTGGTAATGTTGGGCTATCCTTAAAAAATTTCCACACACTGGCTGTTCGTCCTTTATTTTTAATTGGAGGAAGAGGAGGATGACTCTGTTCAACACCAACTGTGGACACATTTTGGGCAACTGTGTTTGCAGTTTGTGCAACAGTTGGCACAGTTTGTGCCACAGTTGACGCTATTTGGGCAACTGTTCTCACAGTTTGTGTTCTGGAGACAGTACGCCTTTGTGATTTTGCCAGTGGTACATAGCCACTTTCGTCCTCCTGGCTGCTCTCTTGGCTATGCAATTCAGCAATCCAGGTAGGATCTGTGGTGTCATCATCCACCCCTTCCAGTTCAAAGGATTCTGGATAAACTGACTGAGCAGGCTGGCCAGATGAGATGTGTGTCTCATCATCCTCATCATCATCCACCTCCTGAGATACTGTTTGCATTTCGTGAAAGTGTCTTTCCTCAGGACGCGCTACTTCCAAACTTTGGCCATGAGTAGACATTTCGTCTACTTCAAGTATCTCGTCAGGCAGTGACAAAGAAACCCCTTGATAAGAACCGAATAAGTCATCCGAGTGACCAAGGTCCATATTCAAATTTTCCTCTGGCTGCCGATGGGTTGAGGCAATATGACGACTTTGAGGATTGGATGGCGCTGCATTGTCTGTAGCGACACTAGAATGTCTTGCCACGGATGATTGCGTACTGCAAGAACCAGTGGTCGAGGGCGTCTGAGCCATCCAAGATGTTATCTTGTCATGCTCATCCGGCCTCAACACACGTTTTCTTTGAGTACTGGGATTTCTAGGTAGAAAAAAGGACGTTCTATCAATCCTAGGCTGTGTACTTGTACCAGTGCCTTCTTGGGCAAGACTGCTGCGGCCACGAGCTCGTCCCTGTCCCTTTGCAACATCCTTTTTGGTAATTGTTTTTTTTTGAGACATTGTAGATGAATGCACAGTCACCAAGTTGGAGTTAGGTGTTGCTGTATGCGTCACTTGCTGGCGGGGTAAGTGTGCGCTGTCACACTTGGCAGTGAAGCCGCACACTACACTCCCTAAAAAAATTAGTTTCAAGTGCGCACAGCCACCGAGATGTGGTTAGGTTAGCTGAATGCGTCACTTGCTGGCGGGGTAAGTGTGCGCTCTCACACTTGGCAGTGAAACCGCACACTACACTCCCTAAAAAAATTGGTTTGAAGTGCGCACAGCCACCGAGATGTGGTTAGGTTAGCTGAATGCGTCACTTGCTGGCGGGGTAAGTGTGCGCTCTCACACTTGGCAGTGAAGCCGCACACTACACTCCCTAAAAAAATTAGTTTCAAGTGCGCACAGCCACCGAGATGTGGTTAGGTTAGCTGAATGCGTCACTTGCTGGCGGGGTAAGTGTGCGCTCTCACACTTGGCAGTGAAGCCGCACACTACACTCCCTAAAAAAATTAGTTTCAAGTGCGCACAGCCACCGAGATGTGGTTAGGTTAGCTGAATGCGTCACTTGCTGGCGGGGTAAGTGTGCGCTGTCACACTTGGCAGTGAAGCCGCACACTACACTCCCTAAAAAAATTAGTTTCAAGTGCGCACAGCCACCGAGATGTGGTTAGGTTAGCTGAATGCGTCACTTGCTGGCGGGGTAAGTGTGCGCTCTCACACTTGGCAGTGAAACCGCACACTACACTCCCTAAAAAAATTGGTTTGAAGTGCGCACAGCCACCGAGATGTGGTTAGGTTAGCTGAATGCGTCACTTGCTGGCGGGGTAAGTGTGCGCTCTCACACTTGGCAGTGAAGCCGCACACTACACTCCCTAAAAAAATTAGTTTCAAGTGCGCACAGCCACCGAGATGTGGTTAGGTTAGCTGAATGCGTCACTTGCTGGCGGGGTAAGTGTGCGCTCTCACACTTGGCAGTGAAGCCGCACACTACACTCCCTAAAAAAATTAGTTTCAAGTGCGCACAGCCACCGAGATGTGGTTAGGTTAGCTGAATGCGTCACTTGCTGGCGGGGGTAAGTGTGCGCTGTCACACTTGGCAGTGAAGCCGCACACTACACTCCCTAAAAAAATTAGTTTCAAGTGCGCACAGCCACCGAGATGTGGTTAGGTTAGCTGAATGCGTCACTTGCTGGCGGGGTAAGTGTGCGCTCTCACACTTGGCAGTGAAACCGCACACTACACTCCCTAAAAAAATTGGTTTGAAGTGCGCACAGCCACCGAGATGTGGTTAGGTTAGCTGAATGCGTCACTTGCTGGCGGGGTAAGTGTGCGCTCTCACACTTGGCAGTGAAGCCGCACACTACACTCCCTAAAAAAATTAGTTTCAAGTGCGCACAGCCACCGAGATGTGGTTAGGTTAGCTGAATGCGTCACTTGCTGGCGGGGTAAGTGTGCGCTGTCACACTTGGCAGTGAAGCCGCACACTACACTCCCTAAAAAAATTAGTTTCAAGTGCGCACAGCCACCGAGATGTGGTTAGGTTAGCTGAATGCGTCACTTGCTGGCGGGGTAAGTGTGCGCTCTCACACTTGGCAGTGAAACCGCACACTACACTCCCTAAAAAAATTGGTTTGAAGTGCGCACAGCCACCGAGATGTGGTTAGGTTAGCTGAATGCGTCACTTGCTGGCGGGGTAAGTGTGCGCTCTCACACTTGGCAGTGAAGCCGCACACTACACTCCCTAAAAAAATTAGTTTCAAGTGCGCACAGCCACCGAGATGTGGTTAGGTTAGCTGAATGCGTCACTTGCTGGCGGGGTAAGTGTGCGCTGTCACACTTGGCAGTGAAGCCGCACACTACACTCCCTAAAAAAATTAGTTTCAAGTGCGCACAGCCACCGAGATGTGGTTAGGTTAGCTGAATGCGTCACTTGCTGGCGGGGTAAGTGTGCGCACTCACACTTGGCAGTGAAGCCGCACACTACACTCCCTAAGGTGGAGTACGTGCTAGCAGCAACGCACTGGTCTGCCACAGAAAAAATAACGCTCTATGGCTTATTAGGAACAAAAATCGATCTGGTGCAAAAACAAAAATGAAACAGCACCTCAGCTAAGCCTCTGACTGCAGCTGTTAGCAAAGCTGAGTGAGTAAGCTAAGCTATGAGGTCCGTCCTGTGTGCACTAAGGCTTCTCCTTCCTTCCCTCCCTGCCTGCCTGCCTACACAGCACTACTCCGTCCTCCTCCTAGCTCTCAGAAGAGCTTTTTGGGTTAATAAAAGGAATCTTCCCTACACTGACAATCCCTGATCTGCTCCAGCATATATCTCTCTCTCCCTATACTAGGTCAGATCGTCTCAGGAATGTGCCCAAAATGGCGGGGACAAGCCTTATATACTGCCTTGCCTGTCATAGATGACATAGGCATGACGCTGGACAGCAGCCAATCATAGTCCTGACACAACCAACTTTGCTATGCCATTACTGACTATGATTGGCTATCTTCACAAGTTTTCTGACCTAACACGCACGCTGTGCTGACTCGCAACATAACAGATTCTGTATTCCACAGTCCGAATCCCGAATACAGTATACAGGACTCGGATTCGTAGACTCGTAGGACTCGGAATCGTAGACTCGCTCAGACTCGCTGCTGACAGCGGGTATCTGTGACGAGTCAAGCTTATTGCCATTGAATTCCATTGGACTCGTCACTGTGCGAGTCCAAGCTGGGAGATTCGCCGAGTAACGAGTCCTGCGAGTACCTTCAGAATCGCCGAGTCCCGAGTCCTAGCGAGTAGACTCGCCCATCCCTAATTGGCTGCCTTGTAGTGTAGAAGTGCTGCTGCTGTGGTTTAAATGAAGCCTTTTTTTCCCTGCTCTCAGTGTGGAGAGAGGAACCTAATGAGCGGGAGCTTAGAGAGCAGGTGTGTGTGATGAATAAGACTCATGCTTAAGTGAGCTGAGGGGCGTGCCTGGGCTGGTTGCTCCCCACCGCCATAAATGGGTCAGATCACATTCACCTGATGTTGCTGATTCAGTTCACTTCTGGACTGTGTCCTGGTGTGAGCAGACGCTGATCTGAAGCTGCTGTGTTTTTTTTCCCTTGGAAATTGCTGGGCTCTGTGGTCTGTGGGTGGAGGTAGCGGCTTATGCCTAGGGCTTCTCAGGAGCTTTAGGGACTTAGGCTGGTGGCTCGGACCTCCTCACCTTTAGAGGTACCTCCGAGCACAGGGCGAGTCAGGGACCCCAGGTTCAGGGCCAGAGCAGGCTCCCTGAATCCCTACGCCCAGCTCCATCTTACTTCTGGGTACCCTGCCCTCCATCCTGAGTGACATAATCAGCAATCAACTATTTTTTCCCTGAAGCAGCTATGTCACAAGCTTTTGCGCACCTGGTGGAGGAAACCTCTCAGGTGGTGTCTACCCTGCGAAACAAGGTGGTGCATTAGCTTTGAGAAGTGGTTGGGTATCGGGCTGCGGTTCACACGCTGGCTGTACCAGAACCCAATATCTCCCTTCCTGACGGATTTTCAGGAGGGAGAGATACATTTGTTGTTTTTAGAGAAGCCTGCAAATTATATTTCAGGCTGCGTCCTCATTATTCGGGGAGTGAAGAACAGCGCGTGGGGATTATACTCTCCCTTCTTGAAGGGGATCCCCAGGCCTGGGCCTTCTCTATGCCAACCAATTCCCCATCTATGCGGTCAGTGGATGAGTTTTTTGCAGCGCTTGCCCTGGTGTACGGTGACCCTGATGCTGTCTCCCTTGCTGAATCTAAACTACGTAAGTTCAGGCAGGGAACACGACCGGTCGAGGAGTATTGCTCTGAGTTCAGAAGGTGGGCGACTGACACTCAATGGAGCAACCCTGCTCTAAGGAGTCAGTTCTGTCTGGGGTTGTCAGGCTGGTTACAGGACATCATGACTCAGTACGCTGCTCCGGAGATTCTGGAGGCTGCAATGGCGCTTGCTATTAGGTTGGACACATGCCTAGGAGAGAGACTGGATCCGACCCTGCCTCCAGTGACCATCCCTGCTGTGGAGGTTACACGTGTGGGTTCTGATGTTCCTAAGCAGTTGGGGACTGTAGAGTCTTGTACTAACCCATCTGCAAGTCATCAGGTTGGTCAATCTTGTTTCTTTTGTGGTCAACCTGATCTCTTCATTAGGGTTTGTCCATACCGTGCTAATCCCGCTCCTCAGCTGCAGATGTCCCATGTGGATAAGCACGCAAGTGCTGCTGTGTTTGCCATGTTGGTCAGACCTGCTCCTATGTCTCCACGGGTGGTGGTTAATCACCCACCGAAGGATAGGATTAAAACCCTGCCGGCACCTCAGATTGATGCTGCACTCAGGGGTTATCCAGAGAAGTGTGTTAGGGGGAAGGTGGTTACCCCCACTAAGCCCTTTGGGAGAAAGGTCCCCGAAAGGAAATCAGGAACCATCTCTGCCGTTTGCCCCCCTGAGAATGAACCTTCATTCTGTGACCGCATACATGGCAATAAGTGGTCAGGTCCAGACCTGAGTGTGGGTGACTATGTCTGGGTGCTGTTAAAACATGTAAGGTGAAAGTGTGCTGCTGGTGGTCCTACTCCTGGAATAATTGGTCCATTTAAAATTGCGGCCGTTTCCATTAATATCTTCCATAGGTCATCGCTCAGGAGGCTCAGATTATTGCTGGACAAGTCCGGTTTAGAGTCCGGAGTCCGGAGTATTAACTGCCTTGCTGTATGGAAGAGCTGCTGCTGTGGTTTAAATGAACCCTTTTTTTCCCTGGTGTGAGGAGACACTGATCTGAAGCTGCTGTTTTTTTCCCTTGGAAATTGCTGGGCTCCGTGGTGCGTGGGTGGATGTAGGGGCTTATGCCAAGGACTTCTCAGGAGCTTAAGGGACTTAGGCTGGCGGTACCTCCAAGTACAGGGTGAGTCAGGGACCCCAGTATCAGGGCCAGAGCAGGCTCCCCTGACTCTCTACACCCAGCTCAGTCCTACTTCTGGCCCCCCCTGCGTGACACTTGTCTAGTGAGTATTACTTCTTTCCAGATCCTGTATATGATAACATTTTGATAAAATCCAAGTCAATGAGCAATCCACCTGACAGGGTTCACTCAACTGATTAGGATGTACGTTCCACAGAAGGGTCTCTTGCTCCTTGTCTTGGATTAAAGAAAATTATTGCAATTACTCTTCTTTCGTCACAGACATTTTTATTTCCTTTATGTGTTTTGAAACCATGCGCAGTAAATATTTATGTCTCAAAAAATGAGAAAGTTATTCTAGGAGTGTTACCTTTATTGACTTAGCAGAAAAGTTATACTTTCAAGCTTTCAGAGCTCCAATGACCCCTTCTTCAGGCTTAATTACAAATGAATCACTGATAAAACATTTAAATATATTACTTCAGGATATGGAGTGATGCTAAGTAGAGATGGGTCAAGGAAATCAAGTTAATGTCTATTTAAATATTGCATCAGTTATTCATTTGTAATAAAGCCTGATGAAGGGGCCATTTGATCTCTGAAAGCTTGCAAATATAATTTTTCTGGTTAGCTAATAAAAGTATCACTCCTAGAATATTTTTCTCATTTTTTGGGGGACATAATATTGGGGGTACCACAATATTATTTTGTATTGTAGTTCATAGGAACAACGCAAAAAAATCCAGAGACAATAAAAAATTGGACAAACTTTTGCATATAACCTCAAAAATGTGCAGGGCTCCAGGGAGATTAGCTGCAGTCCCATGAGTTGTAAATGTCTTTATTATGCTGTGCACCATGGACAAAGGAACATCAAGTTCTCTAGAGATGGACTTGTAACTTTGATATTGTTGATATTATTCAGTAATTTTGGTTCTCAAGTCCTCAGATAATTATCGTATTCTATTTTTTTCTCCATGCTTAGTGTGGCACACACGGATAAACAATGCAAAGATTGAGTACCCTTCTTCTACCCTTGTTATTTGGTTTCATATGTGAGTTTCATATTGCCAACACCTATTACTTGCCACAGGTGAATTTTAACGAGCATCAAAAAGTTGTTTACTGACAAGACTCACCCATTTTGGGGGGTTTTATGTGAAATTATGTATAATTTGCTTTCATTTCTGTTTTCTTTCTTTGTTGTTCCAATACATGAAAAGCAAATAAACATGTGTATAACAAAATACGTGTAATTGCAATAATTTTCTGGGAGAAAAACTTCATTTTCTGTAAAAATTTCAAGGGTGCCAACACTATTGGCCAAGTACATCAAACACATTTGTCTGTCTAGAGCAGAATGAACAGAGCTGATCTCTGTATATCTTTGTAAATCTTGTCTTATGTATTCCTTTCTGATATATAATATATATATAATCATATACATATTTATTATGTACCGTATACACTTTTTTACTTACCTGAGATACAAGTAAATAGCATTCTCCCATGAGTGAGAATGCCGCAGCTGTCAGCTATATAGCATAGCTGAGAACCTGCTACATCAGACAAAATCAGTTTTGATGCTGACCATGGCCATTCAATTGTTACTCTGGCATCTACAGTGATAACAATAAGTAATTGATACATTGACGCAGTGGCGTAAATTCAGGCCCAGGGGCCCCGATGTGAAGACTCAAACGGGACCCCCAATTATTGCAAATCTTTAATAGTATTAGTCTTTTTCTATAGGCCAAAGGGACTTTTGGGGGCCTCTAGGCTACAGGGCCTGGCTGCGATCGCAACCCCTGCACCTATTGTAGTTATACCCCTGCATTGACGATTTTGCAAGTCGTCCCACCTACAAAGAATAGAGAGGTCTGTAATAGTATGATAGGTACACATCAACTGTGAGAAAAAGAATCTGAAAAAAGTCAAATAATCACATTTTTGATTTTTACTTAATAATAATAATAATAATAATAATAATCTTTTTTTGTATAGCGCCACCATATTTCGCAGCGCTTTTCAATTCAAAGGTTCATATTCAAACAATCATAACAAACAGTTATCAGAAAATACAACAATTAAAGCAAAATAATGACATTTCTGCTCATAAGAGCTTACAATTTAACAAAGAGATGGGGATGACAAAAAGTACAGATGCTTATTGACAATGTATAGTCAACTTGAGGAGATGGGGAACAGATAGGAGCAGCATAAGTGGCCACCAACCATTATTTGTGATGCATTTGAGATTGGTTGAGCGGATAGGCTATGTCTAAATGACTTTAACTGAGGATCATGATAGGCCGCCCTAAAAAGATGTGTTTTTAGGGATCGCCTGAAACTATGTAAATTGTGGATAGATCTAATTTCTTAGGGTAGAGCATTCCAGAGAATTGGTGCAGCTCGGGAGAAGTCTTAGAACGGGGAGTGGGAGGTTCAGATTAATACAGAAGTGAGTCTAGAGTCATTTCCAGAGTGAAGAGAGAGGGTGGGGTGATAGACAGAGATGAGGGTGGAGAGGTAGGGAGGTGCTGCACTGTGAAGAGCTTTGTGGACAAGAACAAGCAGTTTGGAATGGATCCTGTAGTGTATAGGCAGCCAGTGCAATGACTTGCACAGAGCGGAGGCATCTGAGTAACGGTTAGCCAGATAGGTGATCCTGGCTGCTGCATTAAGGATGGACTGGAGAGGGGAGAGTCTAGTGCGGGGAGACCATTTAAAAGAGAAATAGAATAGTAAAGGCGGGAGTGAATCAGGGCCACAGCGAGGGTTTTTGTGGTTTCCAAGTTGTGAAAGGGGTAAATTTTAGAGATGTTCTTCAGGTGCAAGTGGCAAGAGCAGGCAAGAGATAGTATATAGGAGGTGAAGGAGAGATCGGTGTCAAACATAGCACCCACACAGCGAGCCTGCTGCCTAGGTGCTATCGTGGTGCAGCACACTGAGAGAGAGATGTCAGATTTAGGGAGGTTAGTGAAGGGCAGGAGCAGAATAAGTTCAGTTTTGGAAAGATTGAGTTTCAGATAGAGAGCAGACATGATATTGGAAACTGCGGTTAGGCTAGCGTTACACTTGCATGCGTTTTTTAAGGTGCTTTTTTCCGGCCTGCGTAATTGGGCTGCATTTTTGCTGTGTGGCAGCCTTAAAAAGTGCATGCAAAAATGCATGCGGAAACGCATGATACCATTTAGTGCCATGCAAAAACGCATGCGTTTCCCATAGGGCCCATGTTAAAAAACGCATGCTTTTTTGCAAAAACACCAAAAAACGCAGAATGCAGCATTTTTTGGTGCTGAGCCAAAAACGCATCCCAAAAACGCATGGCACTGTAGACATGCGTTTTTGCTATTGGGGCATGTGTTTTTTTACATGGGGGCCTTTGGATGCATTTTTCCATGCGTTTTTCACAAAAAACAAGTGTGAAAAATGCATGGAAAAACTGCAAGTGTGACCAGCCTAAGACAGTCATTGGTGTTCTTTATTACAACAGGAGTATGGTCAGGGGAAGAAGTGTATAGTTGTGTGTTGTCAGCATGAAGATGGTACTGAAAGCCAAATCTGCTGATGATCTGCCCAATAGGGGCCATGTAAAGAGAGAAGAGGGCCAAGGACTGAACCCTGAGGGACCTCAATAGTGAGAGGAAGAGGAGAGGCAGTATATCTAGCAAATAATACACTGAAATAGCGGTCAGAAAGATAGGAAGAGAACCAGGAGAGAGCCGTATCCTTTATGCCGATGGAGCGTAGCATGGAGGGTAGGAGATGGTGGTCAACAATGTCAAAAGCTGCAGAGAGATCAAGAAGAATAAGCAGAAAGTGGTCACCATTACCTTAGGCTGTCAGAAGGTCATTGGTCACTTTGGTGAGGGCAGTTTCTGTAGCATGCAGAGGGCGAAAACCAGACAGGAGCAGATCTAGAAGAGAGTGAGTGGAACGGTAACGGGTGAGGCGGGAGTAGACCTGGCGCTCAAGGAGTTTAGAGATGAAGGGGAGATTGGAGATTGGTCTGTAGTTGTTTGTGCAGGATGGGTCGAGAGAAGTTTTCTTTAATAATGGAGTAATTATAGAGTGTTTGAAGGAGGTGAAGCTGCCAGAAGAGAGGGAGAGATTGAAGATTTTGGTTAGGTGAGAGGTGACCACCGGAGAGAGAGACTGGGACGAGAGAAAGAGAGGAGCCTGGAGACTTCTGCTTCTGTGACTGGGTCAAATGTATAGAGTGAGCCGGAGGAAATAGGGGTAACAGCGATTTGAGGTTGGGAGTTGATTTCCTTTATGGATGTTTTCTATTTTCTTAGTGAAGTGCTCTTTGGGACTGAGGGGAGAAAAGGTGTCAAAGAGTTTCTTTGGGTTGTTGGATAGTGAGGAGATCAGGACGGTGAAGTAGGTCTGTTTGTCGAGATTGACGTCAGAGGTGTAAGTTCTCAGCATGAATTTATAGTGAATGAAGTCTTCTGGTGTGCAGGTTTTCATCCATAGATGTTCAGCACTCCTACAACATCACTGGAGGAATTGAGTTTGTGATGTGAGCCAGGGCTGTTTCACTCTATGTTTGGAGGTTCTGAGGGTGAGAGGCACTTCTTGGTCCAGGGTGCTTCTGAGAGAGTCATTGTAGTGATTCACAACCAGATCAGGACAGGAGAAGGAGGAGATTGGGGACAGTGATGAGATGAGAGAGTCTGTGAGTGTATGAGGGTTAATGGCTGGTAGATATCTGAATGTGTGATAACTAGGTGTGTGCTGGGATGGGTCAAGGATTTGTGAGCGTGAAGGAGAGAATGTTGTGATCAGAGAAAGGAAGATGTGAGTTGTCTAAGGAGGAGGTTGATCAAAGCCAGACAAAGATCAGGTCAAGGGTGTACCATCCTTGTGTGTCTCAGAAGTTGCGAGCTGTAAGCATAAGCATTAAAAATTGCTAATGCATAAAAAACTGATGCACAGACACTGATCTGCAGCAGAATGTAAATTAGAGAAAAATATAAAATTCACCAGTAATATTACTGCAAAGTATGACATAAAACAATAGGATCAGTAATGGAACATTAAATCACGTCTGAGATTCATTCCAGTGGGATATCTAGTCCCCAACACAAAAATCCAGAACATTTCCCTTGTGAATAGCGCTCGAATATTGTCTCCACCCCGGCCTCAAGAGGTTAATTTTTCAATTCCATAGACACGCAAATTCCACTGCCGAATCCGGGATATGTGTCTTGTGCGATAGTGACCGGGATGATCTGTGATGGCCGGTATGTGTCTCCCAGGTTGTGCTCCCTCCACGTATAGGAAGCACTCCACTCCGGGTTCATAGAGGATTCCCGGAGGGAGGCAAGGGTTAAAAGCTAGGCAGGAACACAGGGTGTGGCTCTCTGAGTGGAGCTTCAGTCTGAAGGAAGACTGAGGAGGCATGTGAGCGGCCAGGACAGGAGAGTGCAGAGGCTGTGATACAACACGGCCTAGCCCGGTGGGCTTGATCTCGGTGAGACCTGGACTGGAGAGAACTCGTGATAAAGGACTGTATGCCAATCGTATGGTTGTAGGAAGTGTGCCAGGCTGCATCCTAGAACCCGGAGGTTTGTGCATACTGTGGACTTGTGCATAATAAACCGTGTGCTGTGAACTTTTGTGCCTGGGTCTTTGCCTTCTTCAGTGCCATCCGACGTTGCTACCTCACACATGGTGGAGAATGCGGGCATAGCAGCCCAGTGAGGTGTAGCAAGCTAGCATACCTAGTGGCACATGTCCGTGATCCAACCAGCTAGGCTCCGGTATATCCCTGCTGCAACCATGGAGGACATTCTAAAGCAGCTGGCCCTGGCTAATGCCCAGCAACAGCAGGCTAATGTGCATCAGCAGCAACAGACCAATGCACATCTGCTCCAGTAATTGGACCGTCAGCAGCAATAGCAGCAACAGCAGCAGCTGCAGCATCAGGCCCAACAGGACACCAATCAGCTCCTGATGAGACAATTGGACCTCCTGACCGCAGAGCTCCGGGACCGGCCAGCGGTTTCAGCCCCGGGACCAGGCAAGGAGTACAGCATCAAGACAGCGGTAAGGTGAGCGTTGCGGGGGATGATGTGGAAGCTTTCCTGTCTGTGTTTGTAAAAAAGGGGGAGACAGAAGCACACAATAGGGTCTTATCCAATGGTAAAATCGTTTCACAGATATGGATCCACTCACCTGGTTCAGTTGTGTGGAACACAACAACCATAAGCACAAATGGGTAGGATCCAATGAACTGCTGCAATCAGCCGGTCACTAGAATTGCATGTATAGAAAGGAAAGAAGTCCGGCTTTCAGGATCGCGCTGTTCCAGTTCACAAGGAGTTAATCCAAGGACCAAGCAGTGATCATAACTTTCTTTTTATTCTAGAAAACTCTACGCGTTTCGTGTACACGCTGTACACTTCCTCAGGTAACTTTGCTCCTGAGGAAGTGTACAGCCTGTACACGAAACACGTAGAGTTTTCTAGAATAAAAAGAAAGTTATGATCACTGCTTGGTCCTTGGATTAACTCCTTGTGAATTGGAACAGCGCGATCCTGACTGCTGTCTGTGTTTGAGCAGGTGGCCGAGTGGGAGAGACTGCCGACTGGCTAGTGGGCAAAAAGTATTGGCACCCTATCTCATTGGGGAGTCCCAAAAAGCGTATCTGGACCTCTGTACCGAGGACGCCCTGGATTATGGAGCCCTGAAGGGTGAAATCCTTGCTCGGTTGGAAGTGAACACATACGTACGAGCTCAGCGGGTAAATCAGTGTTTTTTTGAGGAAGCCAAGCCCGTATGCTCCCAGGCTTAAGATTTATTGCACTTAGTGAAAAAATGGTTGCAGCCTGAGACCCTCAGTCCTGTGCAAATGGTGGAGAGAGTGGTCGTCGACCGCTTTGTGCGCACTCTTTCCTTCCCTATACAAAGGTGGGTGGGACAAGGTGACCCGAGTACCCTGGATCAATTAGTGTGCCTGGTGGAGTGACATGTGGCTACGTAGGACTTGATACGGGACACTGGGACTTTGCATGCCACCCGGCGGCCGGCCTCCTCCAAACCCCCTACTAAAGATTCCTCGCCAGAACCTGTGCAGGAGACCACCCCTGTTCTGCAGGAGTCCTCTCCCGCCGCTCCCGGGTCCGAAAAGGCCTGTACCTTAAAAGACAACCTTTTAAGGGTGCTTCTTTCCCTTTTAGATGTTGGCACTGCAAGCGGGTTGGACATTTGGGAGCCCAATGTCCCCTCACCATGGAGCCCATGGACTGCGGGTATCCTCGGCGGGGGTCAATGTATGCTCAGACGGTGTGTACAGCCGGCCTTATTTCTCCAGGGACTGATCTGCATTTATGTCAAGTACAGGTTAACGGATGCCAAGTGACCGGCTTGTTGGATTCAGGGAGCTTACTGACCCTCGTGCGGACAACCCTAATCACTGGGGTGAAGGACACCGGGCGTACCGTGGGGGTGGTGTGCATACATGGGGAACTCCGGGACTACCCTACGGGGGTGGTCACCATCACGGCTCCGTGCGGACAGATACAGCATGAAGTGGGACTGATGACTAACCTTCCCTATGACGTGATCTTGGGGAGGGATCTGCCTTTTTTCTGGGCTCTATACAAAGGACCCTCCAAGACCCCTCAGGTCAAGGATGGTTCAGGGCCTGAGCCCGATGACCCCGAGTCCGGGACACCTGCAGTAGGGGTCGCCACGGCAGGGACAGAGTGTGTCCCCAATAGGTCGTCCTTAGAGGTGTTGGCAGGTGAGCTTGGAACAGACGAGCCAATCTCAGAGTTGGAGGCGTCTCCAGGTACTTTCGGGATGGTCCAACTCCAGGATCCTACGTTAGTACACGCCCGGAGTCGGGTGATTGAAATTGATGGGGTGGCACAGGTGCCAGGTGCCCAGGTAAGGTACCCCCATTTCGCCCTCAAACAGGATTTACTCTACCAAGTGGATAATATAAGGGGGTACATTGTGGAGCAGTTGTTGGTGCCCCAGCCGTATCGCCGGAGAGTCCTCGACTTGGCTCATAAGCATCTCATGAGTGGCCACCTAAGGGCTAAGAAAACGCAGGAGCGGCTGTTGCAACGGTTTTATTGGCCCGGGGTCCTCGGGGAGGTAAAAAAGTACTGCGAGACTTGCCCGGAGTACCATGGAATGAACGGGAAGGCCTGATGGCTGACCTTTTTTCGTCTCCCTCCTCTTCCGGGCACTCATCCACGGGTCCGGTGACCCCCAGGGAGAATGAGCCGGAAGTAAGGATAGGAGACGGCCTCACCAAGCAACAGAGGCGAGAGGCTAGACGGTTGGTTCAGCAGAACCCAGAGGTTTTCTCCGACTTGCCCGGTAGGATGAACCTTATACAGCATGATATTGTCACCGAGCCTCGCATGAAGGTACGCCTGAAGCCTTACAGGGTGCCGGAGGCTCGGAGACAAGCCATCTTGACGGAGGTGAAAAAGATGCTCCACTTAGGGGTGATTGAAAAGTCTAAGAGTGAATGGGCCAGTCCCATTGTATTGATACCCAAGCCAGACGGCTCCTTACGATTCTGTAATGACTTTAGGAAGCTCAATGAGATATCCAAATTTGATCTTTATCCCATGCCCCGGGTGGATGAGCTAATCAACAGGCTTGGCCAGGCACGGTATTTCACCACGCTCGATCTGACAAAGGGGTACTGGCAGGTGCCACTGACGGAGTCAGCCAAGGAGAAAACCGCTTTTGTTACGCCTGAGGGTCTATTTCACTACGTCGTCTTGCCTTTTGGTTTACATGGCGCCCCGGCCATGTTCCAGAGGCTGATGGACCTAGTGCTGGAATCCCATCAGGCATATGCATCTGTGTACCTTGATGACATCATTATCTATAGCACCGAGTGGCAGACCCACCTGGTTCAGGTACAGGCCGTGATGGATGCGCTTCGTACAGCCGGGTTGACAGCCAATCCCAAGAAGTGTGCTTTGGGGCTCATGGAGGCCCGCTATTTGGGGTATGTGACAGGCCAAGGAGTGATTAAGTCCCAAATTAACAAAGTTGAGGCAATCCAGAAGTGGCCTTGACCCCTGACCACGAAGCAGGTCAGGGCTTTTCTAGGTATCGTGGGATACTACAGACAGTTCGTCCCCAATTTCGCGGGATTGTCGGCCCCCTTGACGGACCTTCTCAAGGGTAAGAAGTCCGTCATGGTGCGCTGGTCACCACAAGCAGAGGACTCCTTCCGAGCTCTAAAGGGGGTCCTCTGTGGACAGCCCGTTCTCGTCAACCCCGATTTTTGGAAGGAGTTTATTGTGCAGACGGATGCCTCGGAGGTCGGGCTGGGGGCGGTGCTGTCCCAGGTGGTTCAGGGGGAGGAACACCCCGTCACCTACTTGAGTAGGAAGCTCTCCCCTCCCGAGCGAAACTATAGTGTTGTGGAGAAGGTGTGTTTGGCCATCAAGTGGGCCTTGGAGTCCCTGCGCTATTACTTGTTGGGACGGCAGTTTCGGCTCGTGACAGACCACTCCCCGCTTGTGTGGATGAGGTCCGCCAAGGAACGGAACACCCGTGTCACCCGGTGATTCCTTTCTCTGCAGAACTTTCGGTTTACTGTAGAACACCGGGCCGGGAGGTTGCAGGGGAACGCTGATGCCTTGTCTGGTGGCCCGTGTTAGTGACTGGAGTTAAAACCCGCACGCTTGAACTGAGGGGCGGGGTATGTGAGACAGTGACCGGGATGATCTGTGATGGCCGGTATGTGTCTCCCATGTTGTGCTCCCTCCACGTATAGGAAGCACTCCACTCCGGGTTCATAGAGGATTCCCGGAGGGAGGCAAGGGTTAAAAGCTAGGCAGGAACACAGGGTGTGGCTCTCTGAGTGGAGCTTCAGTCTGAAGGAAGACTGAGGAGGCTAGTGAGCAGCCAGGACAGGAGAGTGCAGAGGCTGTGTGCGGATACAACACGGCCTAGCCCGGAGGGCTTGATCTCGGTGAGACCTGGACTGGAGAGAACCCATGATAAAGGACTGTGTGCCAATCGTATGGTTGTAGGAAGTGTGCCAGGCTGCATGCTAGAACCCGGAGGTTTGTGTATACTGTGGACTTGTGCATAATAAACCGTGTGCTGTGAACTTTTGTGCCTGGGTCTTTGCCTTCTTCCGTGCCATCCAAAGTCACTACCTCACAGCCTAAAATAAGGATTGTATTGAATAGCTATCACACAAGAAGAATTGAAATTCCTTGTGGTGATATTTCTCTGAGTCTAATGTGCGGTACTTTAGATTCATAGATGATCAATTGTTTGTGTGGTGCAGTCCGCCAACATCTGCACAGGCTGTGCATCAGTTTTTTATGCATTAACAATTTTCAATGCTTATGAATTTTGTACTCTTGGATGTTTATCAATTTTATGGTTTTTGTATATAAAAAAAATGTTTCCCCTTTTTATATACAATTTCCTTTGTAATATTTTTTTTTAATTGTTTATAAGTGTTTATCATTATTATTTTTTCTAAATATTATACTTTTTTCTTTTTTAATGTTCTCATATTGTTCATATTGTTTGCACTTTCTGGAATGTGAATGTGATACTGCATGGACTGAAAGGGATCCTGTCACCCCCAAAACACCTCTAAAGCTATTAAAAGCTGTCCCTAGAGCATAGTAACACTTACCCTACACTCCTTTTCCTAAATACACCAAGTGAAATTGAAGATAAATGTTATTACAGTACCTCATTAGGGATGATAATGAGTGACTATGCTATTCATAGTCACCCTGGCAGGCTCTCCCACTTCATGATATCACGCCTCCATAGGCGTGATCTTCTAATCAGATTAAAATGCGCGCCTCCCCGCCCTGTGCTGTCTCGGCCGGCCTGTAGTGGGGCTGGGTGATGCGAATCGCGTCATTTCTGCGGTCTGGCTGCCATAGGAGAGCGGGGAGGCGTGCATTTAGGAGCTAAAAGGAGTGTAGGGTAAGTGTTACTATGCTCTAGGGACAGCTTTTAATAGCTTTAGAGGTGTTTTGGGGGTGACAGGATCCCTTTAATGGTGTGGACCTCGAAAGAAGGTAATGAGAGTGATGGAGCTGGAGGGATGACCTGGAAAGTACATTGTGGGGACAGGAGTAAGCCAACTCCACTATCATGTCTGTTCCCAGGTCTCAGGGAATGGGAGAAATGTAAACCACCGTGAGAAATAGCAGCATGGGAAACCGTGTCTGAGTCCTGGATCCAGGTTTCAGTGAGGGCCAGGAGGTTAAGAGAGTGAGAAAGTAGTTGTAGATAAAGGGAAGCTTGTTGCACACAGACCGTGGATTCCAGAGAGCACAGTTAAAAGAGGGAGATGAAGGGGTGCAAGTAATGCTGATAAGGTTAGCATAGTTTCTATGTGAGGTGGGGTAGGGGTTGAAGTTGGCAGAGGGTGGACCAGGATTTGGAGAGATATCACCTGACAGGAGCAGCAGTAAAAAGAGAAAAAGCAAATAGTTTTTGGAGTTTAGAAATTTAGAAGGGACCCCCCTGCTACTATAGATGAACGAGCGCAAGGCGTTCTTTGGAAAGTGTGAGCCCTCATACTCAGGCGGCAACAGTCAGGGGGAGCGGCTGTGTGGAGAGGGGGTGGCAGTATACCCACACACCTGCTTCCTGCATGTCGGGCGCCGCCGGGAGTGGTAAGTTAAAGAGCCCTGCGACCGTCCCCTGCTTCTCACCGCCGGGGGGAGCTGATAGCACCAACCCCCCTCCCCCGCTCTTCACCTGCTGTGGGGAGCTGATAACACCCCCCCAGCCATGCAGCCATTGTATAGTAGTATTTTGATTCTCTACCTTTGTTGATGCTCCAGCAGTACATGCAGGCAGATTGTACAACAGTGCTAGCTGCATGAACTTTGCCCTAGATAGCCATGTTAACTGCATTCTGTGTTATACTGTTACTGTGCAGTTTCTGTAATGCCCCAGTACTGGTAGTAATTGTATTTCTGTATCATACTGTTGTATTTGTGATATGCCAGTACTGATTCAGACTGTTTATTCCTTGTTTTATAGTTTTTACCGCAATCAAGTTCACCTCATCACCTCAATAAATATAGATTCCAGAAATTCTATAGTCTGTTCCTTGGGGAAGTGAACAAGGATTAAGCTGTATGCTAGATATCCACAGCATCACAGGTGGAAGAAGGCAGAACAGGGTGAGCATGCTGGAGGGTGAGCAGGCTGTGAGGTGAATGAGCTGTTAGGTGAGCGGTGTGACGACCATCCGCTATGAGGCCGAGCTGCTGGTAAGGCAGCACCCCGAGAAACCCCGAGACCCTTAATCTCTATACAGGGATCTGGAATTACAGCGGAGCCCAGGGGGTAGCTGCCTATTATGAGCAGCAGAGCAGGAAGGTCGCCAGGAAGGGAAAAAATCAGGACCCGAAAAACATAGTCAGGAGTCCGAGTCAAAACCGAGAGGGCAGCTAAGGTACAAAAATCGTCAGGCGATAGCAGAGTCGAAAATCCAGGCAAAGGTCAGAGACAAAACTAAACACACACTATATCACTGGGGAACCAAGACTATATCTGGTGGCCTGCAAGCCAGGCTGCAATGTATTTGAAGGGCGCGGTTACCTCCTATAGGCTGGAGCTCACAGCCTGATGATCCGGACCGCCCCTAGAACCAGGCCAGATGGTGATGCACGACTAGCACCAACCACCCCACTTCTGACAGAAGAACGAAGGCTGCGCCTATCAGACACCTCTGCAGGGCCTGCTCTTCTGCAACCAAGATCACCCAAAGGAGAAACACGGCGGCGTTCAGCAACAGGGGCAGACATTGAAGGAGCAGGTCCATATGAGGACAAGGCCCTCCTATGACCGGCACAATCAGCTGAAGGAATCCGGCGCCTCCCTGCAGCCGAGGCAGGAACACCAGCCACTGAGTCCAATGGCGATGTGAAGAGCGGGCTGTGTGGGTGAGTGGGCTGTGGGGTAAGTGGACTGTAAAGTGAGCGGGTTGTGGGTTTATCAGGCTGTGCGTTGAGCAGGCTATAGGGTAAGTGGGCTGTTGGGCGAGCTGGCTAAGTGGTGAGCGGGGTGAGCAGGCTGTGGGGTGATTGGGCAGTGGGGCAAGCAGACTGTGGGATGAACATGGTGAGTTGGCTGTGGGGTGAGTGGGCTGTGGGATGAGAGGGCTTTGAGGTGAGCATTGTGAGTGGGCTGTGGAGTGAACGGGCTTTGGGATGAAAGGGCTGTGGAATGAGAGGGCTGGGGGTGAGTGGTGTGTGGGGTCAGCAGGCTATAGGATGAGTGGGATGTAGGGTGAATGAGCTGTAGGATGAGTGGTGTGAGCAAGGTAGTGGGGTAAGCAGGATAAGTAGGCTGTGGAATGAGTGGGCTGTTAGGTGAGTGGGTTGCAGGGTGAGCAGGCTGTGGGGTGACTGGGTTGTGAGGTGAGTGGGCTGTGGGGTGAGCAGGTTAAGGTATGAATGGGCTGTGGGATGAGCAGGCTGTGGCATGAGTGGGCTATGGGATGAGAGGACTTAGGGGTGAGAAAGGTGTAGGATTAGCAGGCTGTGAGATAAGCGGGCTGTAGAGTGAGTGGGCTGTGGGATGAGTGGTGTGAGCAGGCTGTGGGGATAATGGCAGGCTGAGTGCTTAGTGGGCTGTGGGATGAGCAGGCTGTGGAGTGAGCAGGGTGTGGGATGAGTGGGCTGTGAAGTGAGTGGGCTGCAGACAGTGTGTCACAAGACCTGTGGTGATATCATGTCCATGTGATCTGTAATGTTCACCTGGCTCTTGCCATGACCATGACATCAAAACAGGTCCTGTGGGTCAGCATGAGCTTATAGGCAGCGGTCGGGGGGCGGATGAGTAGCGTCGGGCTGTGGCGATAGGTTTGTGGGGGGTGTCTTCAGGTTGCTTCGCTGTCTGCTATTGGCGGTACTGCTGGTGGTGCCATAGCTTGTGTGTGCAAATTTGGAGACCAGAACTTGTTCTGGCCTATGGCCAATCAGAGGATAGGAGGACATCCTGATGGCAAAAGTTGATGACAGATTGGATAGGGTAAGTATATAATAGATATCTGGTACAGAAACCTTTGTTTGCAATTAGAGAGGTCAGATGTGTCCTGTAATTCTTGACCTGTTTGCACAGACTGCAGCAGGGATTTTGGCCTAATTAATGATTCAGTTTAAACAATTAAGCTGAGACAGAAAGAAGTAGGAGTGTGAACAAGCCCATATAGCAAATTCAGTACCTACGCCAAATCGAATGCAATAACAACTAGACAACAAAAAAAGCATGTGTAAGATGTATCCAAATACCTTGCAGTAAAAAAATAAAAGCTAATGCCACTAAAACAAGAGTACTTGGTACATACCTTTTTTGCAAAAAAATGTACAGTAAGCCATTCAACCGCAACAAGGTGACCCTCTTTGAAACGGACTGTACACTAGCCATACTAAAACCTGCTAATGTGCGTATCTACCTCACAAGCAGCGGGGTGCCGTGTGTAAACCATGTCCAAGAAGGATCACAGATGGAATGCAGTAAATGTATTTCTGCTCAGCAGGAGAGAGGCGGGGTCCTCCAAATTATCAGGAGATAAGTGGTTAAGTCTATTTAACACTAGAAGTCCCAGAAATGTTGAGCTCCCCCTGAAGTCCTGAAAGAGGGTCAAATAACCCTTAGTCCAAACTGACAACTCTGATGGCTCCAATTAGCATCCTTTCATTTGTAAATGTGGCCTAAAATTTTTCAGGGAATTCGACCCGTCTCTGGGTTCCAAAGGTAGAAATATTAAATGACGCCTCTCTGGGACTTCTAGTGTTAAACAACTAAGCTGAGACAGAAAGAAGTAGTAGTTTGAAGAAGCCCATATAACAAGTTCAGTACCTACGCCAAATCAAATTCAATAACAAGTAGAAAACAAAAAAAGCATGCGTAAGATGTCTCCAAATACCTTGCAGTAAAAAAATAAAAGCTAATGCCACTAAAACAAGAGTACTTTGTACATACCTTTTTTGCAAAAGTATGCAATTTCCACATGCATGCTTCATGGTTGGGATAGTGATCTTGGAGTTGTGCTCATCTTTCTTCTTTTTCCAAATACATTGAGTAGAGTTGACACCAAATTGTTCTATTTTGGTCTCATCTGACCACATGACCTTCTCCCTTACCTCCTCTGGACCATTCAGATGGTCATTGTTTAACTTTTAATAAGGTGGATATGTGCTGGCATGAGCAGAAGGACCTTGCATACACAGCAGGTTTTAATCCATAACATCATAGGGTGTTACTAATGATAATCTTTGAGACTGTGGTTGCAGCTCTCTTCGTGTCATTAACTAGATCCTCCCTTGTAGTTCTGGGCTCATTCCTGACCCAGAATCATCCTTACCCTAATGGTGGGGTTACACGTCCCGATATCGGCGCGATATCGGAGGCAACGCCGCGGGAGCGCGCATTTTTTGAGCGCTTTGCCCGATATCGCATCGCCGGTTTACACGCTGCGATATCGGGAAACAACGTCCCTCCGATGTGTACGCCCACCAACCCAGTAACGACCATTTAACATGGGAGTTAATGGGTGAGGTGCGAGTACGCATCGGAGTTGGGCTGTCACACGCAGCGATCCTGCTACAACGGCCTTGCGATATCGGGGAGTTGAATAGCTCTGCTTTTCAACACCGATATCGTTTTGGCATCGCTCCAGGATCGCGTTGTACGCTCAAACCGTACAACGCGCGCCCGATATCGGCTCCAACTCGCGACCCACGTGACTTTTTGTCGAAGTTGGGTCGGAGTTGGACGCCGATATCGCGGCGTGTAAACCCACCATAAGAGGTGAGATCTTGCATGGAGCCCTAGACTGAGGAAGATTTGCAGTAATTTTGTGTTTCTTCCATCTTGTAATAATTGCACCAACAGTTGTTGCCTTTTCACCAAGCATACTGTCCTGTTGCCCATCCCAGGCTTGTTCAGGTCTAAGATTTTGTCCCTGGTATCCTCAGACAGCTCTTTAGCCTTGGTCATGAAAGAGAGGTTGGAGTGTGTTTGATTGAGTGTGAGGACAGGTGTCTTTTAGACAGGTAACAAGTTCAAACAGGTGCAATTAATACAAGTAATGAGGGCAGTGTAGGAGGGCTTCTTAAAGAAAAACTAAGAGATTTGTGAAAAACAGAATTCTTGCTGGTAGGTTGGTGATCAAATTTATATTCATGGAATCAAATGCAGTTTAATTATTTGAAAATCATCCAATGTTATTTTCTGGATATTTAAAAAATTTACAGACACATTTATTATTTCCACATACCCTCCACGATCCCCTGCGACATCTTCTCACCGTTACTGCCGAGTACAGACTGAGAGCCCGAAGAGCTTTGTTCATGTGAGCCCTTAGTAAGTGATGTCACTTGAGGACATAGTTCAGGTAACCATGGTAACTGCTATGGTTAGCGGGCACAATGGTTACCTGAGCTGTCTTCAGGTGATCTCAGTGAGAAGACATCACAGAGGAACGTTAATGGTGTCTGGGAGTAATAAAGATGGAGTCAAGGTATGTGTCTGTGTTTATTGTCCTAATAAAATGATTTCTCTCTTTGTTTTGTGTATATTTACTATTTACTAGAGATTCCTAATGGCTGGGTATAGCATTGGAATGACATTTTGAATCTCGGGCTTAATGCCAGCTGCCAATACAAAACTGAAATTAACCCCTTATCACCAGTTTGCCATCTGCACCAGGGTAACTGGAATAGACAGTAAAACATCAGGATTTGTCACTTCTGGCGAATGTGCTAAATTCTGGGGTGGCAGTGAGCTGATAATTATAGCATGAGGGGCCCATAATGATGGGCTCTCACCGAGCTGACAAGACCTGCCCCAGCTACCTAGTTTTACCCTTGCTGGCAATTAAAAATAGGCAAAGCCATTCATTTTTTTTGCCAACATGGTAAAGCTAGGCAGCTGATGGTGGCAGATTGCAGCTGCTGATTTATCTGTGCTGAGAATGAAAATATAGTGAAGCCTATGCAGTTATTTCTCATTTTTCCGTTTTTTTTACACATTATGATGGAAGGTTGTTGCCATACACTATTATGAATGGCAACCAAGCACAGAAACCGTATATATTGTTGGAGCGCTGTCTCAGAGCAACAGCCAATCACAAATGCTCTCACAATCCACCTCTCCTATCATCTACAGTTCTATCTATCTAGCTATCTATCTACTAGAAAAACTGTTTTTTAGCTATCTATTAGCTACATGTATAATGCATAAGTTTTTGATGTAACAATGTGAACATAACCTTACAGAGTGTGTGGGCCCCCTTTTTAACCCCATAGGCACCCTGAGATTGTGATTGTGTGGTCCTGATGTCTGTCTTTGCAATTAATGGCCTTAGAGTCTACATGATACAGTGGTTGGTTAAGAAGTTAGCAAGATTTAGGTGGTAAAAGAATACATTTTCCATTGCCATCATGCCAATTTAAATTAATTACGAAAAGCATTTCAGGGTATTAATAAGCTAAATTACAGCAAGTTTGAATATGCTGTGAGGTGCTCTTTTTAAAATGGTATCACTTTGGGATAAGATGGGGTTCCAATACATAAATCCCTCAAGGCCACTTCAAAAATGAATAGTTTGCCAAAAAAATAAGATTTGTAAATTTCCTGGAAAAAATACACTTTTAAACCTTTTAACATCTTAACAGCATAAAAGATGATTTCACAAATGGCGCTGATGTAAAGCAGACACAAGGTAAATGTGATTTATTAACTCTGTCATCTGGATTAAAAGGACAATTGTTTAAAGTTTGAAAATTGCAAGATTTTTGACAGTTTTTTTTAAATTTATGATACCATATATACTCAAGTATAAGCAGAGTTTTTCAGCACAATTTTTGTGCTGAAAAGTGTCCCCTCAGCTTATACTCAAGTCAGTGTCAGTGACAGTGTGGTGGGGCAGAGACCGGGGGCTGGAAAAGGCGGGGGGAGGCTGCAGAATCAGCGGACGGTCACGTGACCTCACTTATTAGTGTAATGAATTTGCACTGCATCCCCCCGTCCATCAGCGGTGGGGGGAGCAGTGCATATTACATTACTGTTCCACCATCCAAAATATGCCCCCCATCAATGGGGGCCATGCATGAGTGATGGGGGTCAAGTATCAGTGATGGGACCCATACACCCGTGATGGGGGCCATGTATGAGTGATGGGGGTCAAGTATCAGTGATGGGGCCCATACAACTGTGATGGGGGTCAAGTATCAGTGATGGGGGCCATGTATGAGTGATGGGGGCCATGTACCTGTAATGGGTGCCATGTACCAGTGATATGGGGGCCATGTACCTGTGATAGGGGGGCCATGTGCCAGTGATAAGGGGGCCATGTGCCAGTGAAAGGGGGGCCATGTGCCAGTGATAGGGAGGCCATGTGCCAGTGATGGGCGAGCTTTATACCAGTGATGGGGCCAAATACCAGTGATGGGTCCAAATACCAGTGATGGGGGCTATATACAGTAATGAGGAGCTATATACCAGTGATCGGGCGCTACAGTATATACCAGTGATGAGGTGCTGTGTACCAGTGATGAAGGGTTCTATATACGAGTGATGGTGGTGCTATATACCAGTGATCAGGGGCGTAACTACAATAGGTGCAGGGGTTGCAATTGCACCCGGGCCCTGGAGCCTAGGGGGGCCCCAAAAGTCCTTTTGGCCTACAGAAAAAGACTAATGCTATTAAAGATTTGCAATAATTAGGGGCCCCGTTGGAGATTTTGCATCGGGGCCCCTGGGCCTGACGTTACACCACTGCCAGTGATGAGGGGTTATATTCCAGGATGGGGGTCTGCTGCATTTCCCACCCTAGGCTTATACTCAAGTCAATAAGTTTCCCCAGTTTTTGGGGTAAAATTAGGGGCCTCGGCTTATACTCGGGTCGGCTTATACTCGAGTATATACGGTATCTAGATATTTTTTATAAATAAACACTAAACATATTAGTGGAAAAAACATTGTCAAAATCAGTGGAATATGTTGAAGCATTTCAGAGTTATTGCCATATAAAGTGAAACAGATTTGAAAACATTTGGCTTGGTCATTAAGGAGTTAAAAATAAGAACATCTTTTCATTGTAAAAATAGCTGTTTTGCTTACATTTCTGCCTGATACCTTAAGTGCTTAATGGTTACAAAAATAACACCAGGAAAGAATAGGAATGAGTAACAGTGGTAGTTGGCAGCATACAGCTTTCTTTGTGCTTTTAACACAGTTTGTTTCCCTATGGAACTAAATAATACTAAACAGACAGATTCCTAGATCATGAATGCTAGATTTGCATACTTTGAGCAATTGAATCTTAAGAGGCATCCCTTGAGACTATGACATAAGAAACAGAAAAGCAAATGTTTAGTGATATGTATTGTCCAAGTGAACCAAGTAAGATTGCAATTACTATGAGGACATAAGTGCCAAAAGTCGACAAATAAAAAGTTAATGTCAGGGATGTGATATTTTTCTCTATATATAAATATGTCCCAGTGCTTTCTTATCGAATGCTAGTTCCTAAAGCAAAGGGATAAATTACTATTGGATCTCATATGACAAATATGTTTATAAGACTTTGGATGCTAAAGAACAATATTATAAATTTAGCCAACACACTATGAAACTCTGGGCTTGAGTCATTTAAAGGGAATCTGTCAGCTCAATTTAGGCCCCTAACCTATCACTACTAGGGATGGGCGAACTGTTCTGTTTTACACGGGTTTGTGACTGGGGTTGCCCTGCTAAAGCCAGCAAATGGTTAATAACTATACACACTATACTTTCTGGGTTCACGTTGTCTCTTCCAGCTGTGCCATGGCGCTGCGTCACTTCCGGGCTTCAGAGGGGAATAGTCACATGACTGGCTCCAACAGCCAATCACATACGCCAAGAAGATAAGGAGCGGCCCGGAAGCGCCGCATCACAGCAGGAAGAGAGAATGCCTACCCTTTAAATATAATAGGTGTATTAACTATTTGCTTGCTTTAACAGAGAAACTCCGGTAACAAACCTGGGTAAAACAGTTTGCCCATCCCTAATCATTACTTGTCTCTGCACCTTGCTAGCACATCCCTAACCATCCCTCTCTGACCTGAAACTACTCTATAATGTTTATAAAAAATGACTTAGTAACTTACATATTTCCATGGTAACGAGGCATCCAGTCTACATCCGTAGACCGACATGAGCGTTCTCCAGGACTTCATCTCCCCCCTTCCTGCTCTTATCATGCCCCACTGGGCGTTATCACTGATTTTCCTGGTGCGACCTTGGCTCTGTGATTCAATTCTCCCCACTCTGTGTGTATGACACCATTCCGGCGTCATTTCCGTCATTTTGAAGACGCTCAATGCACTCCAGAAGACTTCACAAGGCACAGGTGCCGAATTGACGTGGGAACAGCGCCATATACACAGAAGGGGTAGATTTAAATCACAGAGCTGGGGTGCTCAGGAGAAAGAATACTGATACACAGCAAGGCGTCATAAGAGCGAATGGGAGACGGAGCCCTGGAGACCGCCCATGTCGGTCTATGGTAGTAGACTAGATGCCTCATTACCGTGCAAATATGTAAGTTACTAATTCGTTTTTTTACAAACATTATAGTGTAGTTTTAACTACTTGGGGTGTCTAGTAGACCCCTTCCTAATGCTATCCCCTTGTTATCATGTCAGCTGATGCTACAAAGTTGACATCAGTCCTCAAAAATATTCTGATTGCCACTTTATCGGGGCAATCAGAAATAGCCTGGCAAAGTGCCAGATTTGGTGCATCTAATGTGGTGTTCCACATTTCTGTCTGGTGCCGTCGGGTATATTTAGGCTAAGAAGGGCCAAATAACCATGGGTATTCCTAGTTTTATTAAACAGTGTTACAAAATGTTTAGCCTGGTTTAATCTAATGAATGACTAAATAAAAAGAATGGTGCGGGGTCTGCTCTATTTCTGATAACTATCCAAGATAAGACAGATAGCTGGGGGCTGGTATTACCAGGTTGGGAAGGTCCGTGGTTATTTGGCCCCTCCCAGCTTAAATTTATCAGCCCACATCCACCCCAGAATTGGTGCATCCTTTTTAACTTTCCACCTACTGGTTCAATAATGAGGGTGTCTGATAGACCCCTCTCTATTACTAGCTGAAAAATCACTGCTGACATCAACCCTCCAAAAATATTCCCAAATGATACAATATCAATCTTCTTTGGTTATTGCATTACTCTTGCATTTTTAATGCCTTTTCCCCCTTTTTTGATGCTTTTGTGGTGCAGATGTTAACTGTATTTTTAATGTGGCTTTTATAGTGCAGAAAAGCTTTGATTCTATCTTAAAAACGTAACCGAGTCTTTCACATACATTTTTGTTTAGCTCAAAAGTATATATACACTGCACACTCTTCAGATGCAAAGGGAAAATTTTATTGAGTGCCAAGAACATAAAGATAAATACTGCAGGGTGCTTATCTATGGTGCCGAAAAACTGTGACGTTTCGTATGGCATAACATAAAAACCATATGTACAATATATACACATTATTTTATGGGAGACCCTACCAATGCACCGGCTTGTATTCATTAAAGAGCCACAGTTGGTTAAAGTAGCATATGAGTATAAAGATATTATTTCTCATGCAGGACTAACCTGAGCACATATAGTTGTAGGGCTAGAGGCACAATATAGATTTCAGTTTAGTCTGTATGGTACCAAAGGCAATGATACCCCAGTATAAGGACAGGCACTAGAAGGGAAAATAATGCTGTGGGATAGAGGAATGGGGTTAAAACAAGATGAATTGCATAATAGTAAAAAGTAGGATGATAGAGAGACTAATTTGAAAGTAGTTCTGTTTTTGTTTTTTAGCTCCAAATACAAAACTCTAGAGAAGAAAAAGCACCAAAACTTCACAGTTCAGCAGCATCACTTTGGTTGAAGCTTTCATTAAATCAAATCTGTAATGATCAGCCGGTAACTGTGCACTGTGTATACCAGGCATTCGAGAGACCAGGGTTGTCACTAGCGAGGTCTGAGTCAATAACAGTAAACACTGTGCACTGTGCAGATCACAGATCGCACAGTACACAGCACAGGGAGGGACAGCGCAGGTAGGGACACAGGGGTTTGAGAAGCCCCTGAAATGATCGTCATGATGAAGCTTCATTTCAGGGAGGGGGCAAAGGCTGCAGTAAGGACAGTTTCACATTAGCGTATTTGAAAGCAGCGTGGGCTGCATACTTGTTTTCTAAAACCTGCAAGCGTATTGCGCACCTATCTTTAACAGTCCCCATTGATGTCTAATTTTAATTGATTTTAAATTGTTTTTGCCCACATACGTGTTGAATAAATTTTGTTATATATACTTTTAATACTGACTAGTGTGCTCCCGTTTTGTAAATATGCCATGTCTTTTTCTAATTTGCACTTTGATTTTCTTGGCATGGTGAGCACTTGACATCTTGATTATTTCTAACCAGTGGTGCCTCTCTATACTCCTTATAGCCTCTTGTGTTGGGACCAGGGGTTTACCTCAATTTTCATCCGTTCTAAATGAGCACTCTCCAATCATTGTGTTGGATTTTTTATTTTTATCTATATGTGTCTCCGTCAGTGTTCTTTCTAGAGAAGGCTTTTAATGGATTGGGATACTAGGGAGACCAATTCGAACAATTCTACAACTGATATCTTTAGTGCAACATCCTCTGCACCTATTGAGACAGGTTTCTCAGGTGTGTCTAGGGAACTCACAGCTGCCCAGAGAAAGGGTTTTCGTGTATGGTGGAACATTCGTATCTTAGAGGAATACTAAAAAAGCCTCAATTGTTCCGCAAGGTTTGAGGGTGCAGATTTTTCCAGCATGGGAACCCTCGGCCCAATTCCAAAGCACCTGGGAACAAGGTTTACTCCATTGTTCTCTGAATTATAATTAAAATGCTCATGGATCATGATCGTAGTTTTTTGGCAGAAAACAAAAAATAAGATAAAGACACTGGAGCAAAAACTATCTGATTTTGATAAAGAGGTAGTATTCACACCTTTCCTAATTAAATTAAAAACTACATTAGGTGAATATGAGGGCACAGTTATAGAAGGCAAAAGAAATAATTTTTTACGAGACAAAGGAGACTTTGAAAATAAAAAAGCCTTTAGGTGGCATCATAAGGTGAATGCTCGTGACCCTAATTCACGCAAACCACCACCACAACCCAAACAACCCATCCTCTCTGACCCCACAACAGACCACTCTGACGGCATTAGTAATTTTTTAGGGTCAGGCAGCAACCCCGAAAGTGAATCAGAAGGGAAGTGAGGAGAAGGAGGAAGAGGGCTAGCACCGAGACTGAAGGGTGGAAAGTAGGGATGGGGGAATCTACTCGCTAGGACTCGTTACTCGGCGAGTAGTAAGGGACTCGCAGGACTCTGTACTCCGCGAGTTTCCCAGTGATTACTCGCACGAGTCCAATGCAAATCAATATCAATCCTAGTTTTGTCAGAAACGCTGACAAAACTAGGATTGCCATTGATTGCATTAGACTCGGCTACTGTGCCAGTGATAGCAGGGAAACTCGCAAAGTAACTGCTGTTTCTTTGCGAGCCGAGTCCAGCTGTCTTCTCTGTGCAGGCTGCCAGCTCCAGGGTCCTAGAGCCCTCCTGCTCACAGACATGATGTAGCAGTGCTGAGATTGATCTCAGTCTGCTCATTCCCTGTGCATAGAGATCTATATCTATGCACAGGGGATGTAGCAGAGAGGACATCGCGTTTTGGACTACGTCGGACGGAAGAGGATTTTTTAAATTAAAGATGGAGTCCCTAATGGCTTTTTTTTTATTTCAAATAAAAATTTTTCTCTGTGTTTTTTTAACACTTTATTGGAGATTGTTAGTGGCTGGGTCAAACGTGGCCTGACATTAAGAATCTCGGGCTTAATACCAGCTTGTATAACAAAGCTGGTATTAACCCCTTTATTACCCAGCGTGCTTATGCCACCAGGGCCGCTGGAAGAGCGGGGTTCAGCGCCAGAGGATGGCGCTTCAATGAACGCGCCATCTTCTGGGGCGGCTGCAGGCTGCAATTTGCAGCGGTGGGTGCCCAGAAAGCTTGGGCATCTCTGCGCTGCGGATTCCAGCCCCCAGCTGCTTAGCTGTACCTGGCTAGACATAGAAATTGCGCGGAGCCCCACGCATTTTTTTTTTATTATTTCATGAATTTCAGAGTCTCAGAGTCAGAGTCTCAGAGTCGGAGTCTCAGAGTCAGAGTCTCAGAGTCAGAGACAGAGTCAGAATCTCAGAATTTCATGAAATAATTTAAAAAAAATGCGTGGGGCTCCGTGCAATTTCTATGTCTAGCCAAGTACAGCTAAGCAGCTGGGGGCTGGAATCCGCAGTGCAGGGATGCCCAAGCTTTCTGGGCACCCCCCGCTGCAAATTGCAGCCCGCAGCCGCCCCAGAAGATGGCGCGTTCATTGAAGCGCCATCCTCTGGCGCTGAACCCCGCTCTTCCAGCGGCCCTGGTAGCGGTGGCACGCTGGGTAATAAAGAGGTTAGGGCCAGCTTTGTATTATCAGCTGGCCCTAAGCCCGAAATTTATGGCGGTCACGCCAATATTAGACATGACCGCCATGAATTTCTATTAAATTGTTTTAAAAAAAACAACACAAAGAAAATTTTTTATTAGAAATAAAAAAAAAAGCCATTAGGGACTCCATCTTTAATTAAAAAAATCCTCTTCCGTCCGACGCAGTCCAAAACGCGATGTCCTCTCTGCTACATCCCCTGTGCATAGATATAGATCTCTATGCACAGGGAATGAGCAGACTGAGAACAATCTCAGCTCTGCTACATCATCTCTGTGCACAGACATTCATGTCTGTACACAGGCAATGAGCAGACTGAGAACAATCTCAGCACTGCTACCTCAGGCAGCAGGCAGGCTCTAGGACCCTGGAGCTGGCAGCCAGCACAGAGGAGAAAGCAGGACTCTTATCTGTGCGAGTTTCCCAGCGATTACTTACAAAGTAAACGAGCAATGCAAATAAATGACAAAACTAGGATTGCTTCAGGCTGAAGCTTCCGAGACACATCTGCGATTTGTAAATCTCACACTACTCGCTATTACTCGCTTCCCCATTCATTAACATTGGACTCGCTAGACTCGCAACGAGTAGCGAGTCCTGTGCTCGGACTCGCTAGAGTCAAGCGATTCCGAGTAATTTAGGATTCGCCCATCACTAGTGGAAAGGGGAGGGGAAAGGGCAGGGGAAAGAGATACCCCAGACACTAAGGTAACCTGATCAGATGGAAACGATTTTAACATCCTCTTCACCTTCCACTAAGTTACAGGTAATAAATCTCTCTAATTACAATCTACGTTCTGTAGAGATTTCCATGCTTGAACGTAGTTTTACCTTCTTGCCAATGAATCAACTTGACAAGTTCACTTTGATAAAGGACTTATATCTTTTTTGTCATAAACTATTTTTTTCTGTTATGTACTATAGCTCAGAAACATTGGAGACGTTACCAGAAAGGGAACAACGCGCTATGCGTGACCTATTGGACCTGCTCGATGACAATACACCGAGTACAGTTAGGACTGTCTTTCCACACTGTAATAGGTCTACAAAAGCCCCCCACTCTCTACCCTACCAGTTGTTAATTTGTTCTTTGAGGCCATCAAGAGGGATGTTAATAAATTACTGACGGCACCTATGCCTCGAAGGAGGTGGCGTTTGAACCTAGATTTACTGTCTAGATGGCAGTTAGTGGAGGAGGTGAGGGCTGAACTAGTAAACTTTTTTTGTTTCAACAACAACTCTGAGGTGACGGATGAGACGCTTTGGGAGTCCCATAAGGTCTTCATCCGTGGTATTTTTCTGCAGAAAGTTTCCCGCCTCAAAAAAGAGAGAGATAAAGCGAGAGTGGAGCTGGTTTCCCTATTGCAATGTTGAGAGCAAACAAACAAGACCCCTCCCCCTCTGTCTCAAAACAATTAATCCAAACTTGCACTAAACTGCATTCTTTTTTAATAGCCCAGCATGAAAAACACTTGAGGAAAACGAAATCGGCATTCTATGCTATGGGGGATAGAGCAGGGGCGCTGCTCTCTAAACGTTTGAAAAAGAGAGAAATCCTATTGCCATTGCGGACACATTTGCCCATTACTATTCCCAAATATATAGCATTAAAAATTACCCCTCTAACCCTCCCCCCCTACAAATCGAGCTCCAAAGATTCCTTAATAGTCTTAATCTCCCCAGTCTTAACCCTGGTCTACTTTCTACTTTGAACTCCCCTATCTCCGCCACTGAAATAGACAATGTTATTAAAACTACTAAGCGGCACTCAGCCCTGGGTCCTGATGGCTTCCCTAATGATTATTATCGGCAATTCTCATCCGTTTTGAACCCCTTTCTTCTAGAGCTTGTAATTTCTGGCATAACTCCAGCGGTATTTCTCCGCAAAACCTAGAAGCCACTATTATCACCATTCCTAAACCCGGTAAACCCCCTGATGATCCTTAGAGCTACCGTCCCATCTCCCTCCTTAATTGTGACGTAAAGATATTTTCCAAATTACTTGCAGTGAGACTTCACCAAATCACTCCAACACTGCTGAATGCAGATCAGGTGGGATTTGTGACAGGGCAACAGACTAAGAATTGCACAAGGAGATTCATAAATATTATTAGGGTAGCGGAAAGCTCTGGGCTCCCCAGTGTACTCCTGTCACTGGATGCTGAGAAAGCTTTTGATAAAGTACACTGGGGATACCTAGGCTCCGTACTGAAGAGATTTGGGTTCTCGGGCCCTATTTTTTCTGCCATTCTGCCCTTATACTCTAACCCTGATGCTAAAATGCTGTGCTCAGGCTTTCTCTCATCTAATTTCAAAATCACCCGCCATGGCTGCCCCTTGTCTCATATAATTTTTTCGTTGATAATTGAACCTCTCGCAGAATCGATTAGATCCCATCCTGATATTACTGGTTTTCAAATAGGCCCAGATACCCCTAAAAAAGGATTATACGCGGATGATATTATTATAGCATGTAACAAAATAGACAAGTCTCTCAAGGCAGTTATGTCAACCCTATCCCTCTTTTCTAGACTCTCATATTACAGGCTAAATGCGGGGAAATCACTTATTTTTCCTATTTCATTCCCTGACTGAGAAGTTAAAATTAGGCTTTCCCTTCATATGGATAAAGAGGGTATCCCTTATTTAGGGATCATATTAAATCTGACGCACCGTTTAATATCTTGTAATGTAGACATCCTTCTTGCTTCCCTGAACAAAGAGATTTCTAAACATCCGCTCCCAACCTTATCCTGGGTACCACGGATACATGCTTTTAAAATGCTCCCACTCTAAAATCTTGTATCTTTTAGAAACCTCCCTTTGGATATCCCATCGAAGCTCCTTCTTCAGATCCAAAGAGTTGATAATAGATATGTATGGGCAAATAAGAGATCCAGAGTTACTGGAAATATTATGTATTTACCTTATACGCAGGGAGGGATGGGTGTACCTAACATTGTTGGATACCACAAGGCCATGATTTTACAAGAGGCAAAACTTTGGTGGTCCTCAGACTGCTCCTTGGGTTGGGTCAGGATGAAATCATCTTTGATTAAGAGTGGCTTGTTTTGCCACCTTTTGGCAGCGGAGTCTGTATGCCCAACATATTTTGAGTTGGCATTACCCACTATGCAGACATTGCTGGTGTATTGAAGGGAGGTGGTGACAAAGTGAGTCTCTTTCTCCCCTGAGGACATTGGCATCAGAGCTCTTAATTTCCATATACCCTACCTGAATCTTAAACCTTGGGAGCAAGCGGGGTATAACGACGTTTGCTGATATCATCAGAAGAGGTAAGCTGACACCTTTTGCTGAGCTATGTGAAGTCTTTCCAGGAGTGGTAAACACTCACTTCCAATATGCTCAAATTCTACATTTCTTTGGATTTCTGAATGCTGATTGCCTTCTGGGACTCCTTTCACCCCTTCTTTCTATCAAAGGTTTATCCTTTCTCCTTCTCGCAATAAGGGCCTCTCCGGGATCTACAAATGCGGTAATGTTCTGCGTTTGCCTTCCAGACCTAGTAATATGAGAATAAAACCAAATTACCTGTATCACACCTAACAAAGTGCACAGATAAAAAGTGAAACTGTATAAATTTGTACAAATCAATTCTTTATTACTTAAAATTCATATTTAAAACATTTCTAGGTACCATATTTTTACTGGACTATACCGCATAAGGTGGGCCACCTTAAATATCCTGCTGCTCAGTCTGTATACAATGACCTATTGCTACTTCCCAAAGCATAAAAAGTGAATTTTGCTTGATAAGGCTACATACCCTCCAGCTAATAATATCCACAATCCACAGCAACAAGTGTTTTATTATATAAAACTGAACACAGTATTACCTTGTGCTGTAGTTGATTAACAGAAGTGCAGGTACAATGTGGCCCCTCCTATCCACCTACGTACGTTTCAAAGTTCTATCTTCATCAGGGTGTGCTGTTTACCTCATTTATCCTGGTTTATATAATATCCCCCTCCTCAGTATTATCGCCGCCAGCTGTGCGCTGTTTGCGGCGCATGTGTTCCGGGTCTCACTCCTTCCTATCATGTGACTTCCAGATCCGGCCTATGCAACGCTAACACCAGTGATCTGCATGTCAGCGCTGTCATAGTGACCGGACGCCGGAGGTTTGGGAGCTTTCCTAGTCTGACATGTGTACTCACATAGCTGGCGGTTCAGCGCTGTCATTCAATGTGTGGCACCCCAGGAGTTAATGTGCCACAGTAACACCACAAAGGGTTAACTCCCCACACAACCCACAACACTACACTAGCACCTGAAGGCCAGAAGGGGGAGCTAAGGCTGCTTCCCTATATATTCTGGTGTGGAGAGGAAGTGGGGAAGAGCAGAGTGGTGGGAGGAGCTAATTTAGTTTACCTCAGAGTAGAAGTGACAGTTAGTAAGTTGGAGTTAGTTCAGTTCCTGAGAGGACTGAGGGAAAGGACCTGGGTGTAAAAGGGCTGCGTCAGGCCAAACCACGGCCCACTGTCCACTTCCAGGCTGGCCAAGGTCTGAGGAAAGGAGTAGGAGAAGCATAGGAACACACCCGTTACACAGAGTTACCCTATAACTCACCCCGGTGAAGCGCAAAGACCGGATACCCGATCCGACATTGTGCCTGATGCAAGCAGCACAGTAAACACCAGATTAGTGAGGATTTCATATGTTCATTGTACCTCAGCGAAGCAACATGGCGGAGTCAGAATCACAAAATTAAGGCTCAAGTTACCTAGCAAATGGGTACCCGTGAGGGGAGACAGGGCCAGCAGCTTAGCTAAAGCGGCAGCAGGGCCACACACAAAGCGCAGGAATAGGAAGCCAAGCACACAGTCAGGGTGGGAGCAACCCGGCCCTGGTACAGACTCCATGGACAATATCTACTGAACAACATCTGCAGTAAAGACTTGAAAAACTACAAAACCGTGAGTCTCTGTGATCCCTGCAAACTGTTTCTCCCTCACAAACTGTCATCTCTACTACTACCTCTGCCCTGCATCCATCTATAGACTATTATCACCACTGCCCCAGGGAACCAGTCTCTGCCCGCAGAGAGCCGTTACATCACCGGCTGCCAAACATCATCCCCGGAGGTTCTGCAGCAGTGGTGGTCACCCTGACCACAACCCGTGGGTGGTGTCACGACAAACTCCCCTGTAAATACCCCCCATAACTTGTGGGCTCGGGACACGGTCCGGACAAATAACCGCCGTGATACCCCCTGTGATACCCCGGACCAGTATCGAGTACCCCGTCCCAGTGGGCTCCACAAATGCGCTTTGGGGCTTCATTGGAGGAGTGGCAGGCGGGACTGGGGGCGGTCCAAAAAGCTTCTAGGTGCATTTCCATCTGGAGGTTTTGAAAGAGATACACCTGAGATGGTATTGCCCTCCTATACAATTGGCCCATTTCTCTTCTGGTCAGTCACCCTTGTGTTGGCAGCAATGTGGGGAGGTGGGAACGCTAGCCCATATATGGTGGTTTTGCCAAAATTTACTCCTTTCTGGTCAGTGGTGGCGTGCCTTTTGAAAACAATTACTGGTTTAAATTTTCAGCTTATGCCTCAGTTAGCGGTCCTCAACAAGGGTATAGATTTCCTACCACGAGAATTTATAAGTTTAGCAGTGAATGTGTTAACAGCCTCTAGAATGTGTATATGACTCACCATGGGCCGGGTTCTCTAGTCTCAGGCGCTGGCTGTCAATCATAGTTGCGGTGCCTGAGGCTGCGGGCCCGGTAGTCAGTAAAGGGGTTAAATAAAAATAATAATAGGAAATAAAGTCTTGTTCGTGACGCCACCTGTAGGGGTCCGGTGATGGCACCGGCACTGCTTGGACCTCTGGGGGATGGGCGGCACCAAGGTGGAACCGCTCCCTACAGGACGAGTCAGGAGCTGCAGTTGAGGAATAAGGCAGCTCAGTTGATTCGGTAGACAAAGCGGTTAGTAACAGTCCCGAAATAAAGCTCGGACACGTTGCTCCTCCTTTACTTAGTTCTCTCATGGCAGACAGGTATAACAGTTCTTTCACTGCCAAGTAACGGACCGGGTGGTCCCTGCGATGAACAGTGTTCCTCCAAGGCTCCACAGTGTCTTTCTCTATACTGACTGTCCCTCTCTCGTCGATGCTTCTGATATACCAGGTCAGGATACAGAGGATCTCCTGTTGAGACCCGAGCCGTTGGCCTTCGACTCCCGTTAGGTCCCTGAACCTCAATGGTGGGTACCCCTCCCGGTACAGCTGCGGTGGTGGTAGGTTGTGTATTGGGCTCCTTTAAAGCTCTCAATCACTCTGGGTCTGTGGTGCAGTGATGTAGCATCTGTACCACCTCGGAGCTGGTACTCCGGGTTTTGGACTGGGCTCGGGTTGTCCATCAACCATGTCTCTTTTCTCTTGGCCCCTTTCACTTCTGGGTCACCAGTGCTCAGTGCCCTCTCAGTTAGCTGTTCTGTCACGACTCTACTTCTTCTTGCTCCTGTCTCTCCAACTTTCTAACTCTGTTTTTCTCTTCCCCACTGCTATACACCTCACTCTCCTCCCACCTGGACCGGTTGCCCAGGAAATGGGTATCTAATTGGTCCTCTACCTCTAGGTGTTGCATGTGGTACATGGAGCCTTGGGATTAACCTGTTCACCACTGGGACGGAGAATACCGCGCCTTCAGTCAGGGGTGCAGTACCCTCCTGTGGAGCACTCGTTGCGGGGCGCCACATATAGATGCAAGGTGGAGGTCCCACCTTTCCCCCTCTATTGCTGATGTGACGGACAAGCTTAGTCTTTGTTCACACATACCTGCATTTTTGGCATTTTCTGTGTTTTTTAGCTGTTTATAAAAAACGCAGATGCGTTAACGCATGGTACACTTAAGTGTAGCTGCGTTTTTTTAGCAACACATGCGTTTTTTTTCACCATTCCAAAAAACACTGCATGCAGTGTTTTTTGGGTGCTGTAAAAAACGCATGGGTTGTTTAAAAAAGCATGCGTTTTTTTAACATGGGGCCCTATGGGAAACGCATGCGTTAATGCATGGCACATATAGGCACCTGTGTTAACACATGGGTTAACGCATATGCGTTTTTAATGAAGTCCAAAAACTTCTCAAAAATGTTCAGAACAACAGGGGACACTATTTGGCACCCTTAGAAAAACTGATCAGTTTTTCTAAGGGCTAAAAAAATGCATTGGTATGTGTGAACAAGGCCTAAATGTGTTTTTTCACCATGAGTACTACTTATCCTTGAATTCCTTGGCCAGAGACCGAGTACTGGCTTCCTGGTCTAGATAGGCGGCACACCCTTCAGCTTTGCCGGTTTTATAACTATGTTTGTCTTGTTTATTCCGTTTTTCACATGTAAGCTACAAGGACTATAACGAAATTTCATTATTTTTTTCCTCACTCACCACCCATTCAGTCTCCCCCTTGTTATAGTTATTTGTTGTGCATGGAAAATATTCAATAAAAACTTATTGGATAAAAAAAAAAATGTGCAGACATGCACAAGTGCACCAGTGCATAAAAACAATGCATTACTGTGTATGGGTACGAATTGGTGTGCAATGGCTTGCGCATGGCTGCATCCAATGTGCATGCAGATGACACACTGAGCATGCCCAGGAAGTGATTTTCAGGCCCTCCCAAATCCCAGCTGTATAAAAAGGGGGTGTGAACACAGGAAGTCCAAGACTTAGGATCTCCAGACATTGGACCTCAAGAAGCTGGATCTCTAGAAGCTGGATCTCTAGAAGCTGGATCTCTAGAAGCTGGATCTCTAGAAGCTGGATCTCTAGAAGCTGGATCTCTAGAAACTGGATCTCTAGATGCTGGATTTCTAGACGCTGGATCTCTAGAAACTGGATCTCTAGATGCTGGATTTCTAGACGCTGGATCTCTAGATGCTGGATATCAACACATTGGATGTAAAGTATACAAGCTTTTGAATAGTTTTTATGTCTATATACTTTCTTTCTTTTTTTAATTTTTTTGTCTTTTTCTTCTGTCCATATTTTTTCTATTTTCTTTTTTTTGTATGTTTTTCTTTTTTTTGTCTTTTTTTATTGTATTTTTTCATTTTTTTCTGTCTTGTTTTTTCTGTATTTTTTTCTCTTTTTTTTCTTTATATTTTTAATGTCTGTTTTTTTTCTTTTTTTCTGTGTGTTGTTCTTTCCCAATCCAGCCTGTAGTCTATGTCTCTGTTGTACATTATGCAGTCTGTATTCTGTGTCATGCACTGCAGTGTGTACTCTGGGTCTCTCAATGCAATACTGTGTTTGCTTTGTGTATCTCAATGCAACCTGTACTCTGTGTCATGCATTGAGATACACAAAGCAAACACAACATTGCATAGAGAGACCCACAGTACACACTGCAGTGTATGACTCAGAGTACAGACTGCATTGAGATACACAAAGCAAAGATAGCATTGCATAGAGAAACCCACAGTACACACTGGAGTGCACTGCAGTGTGCACAGTGGGTCTCTCAATGTAATGCTGTGTTTGCTTTGTGTATCTCAATGCAGCCTGTACTCTGTGTCATACACTGCAGTGTGTACTCTAGGTTTCTCTATGCAATGTTGAGTTTGCTTTGTGTATCTAAATGCAGTCTGTATCCTGTGTCTTGCTGTACTCTGGGTCTCTCAATGTAATGCTGCGTTTGCTTGCTGTATCTCAATATAGTCTGTACTCTGTGTCATGCACTTCAGTGTGTACTGTGGGTTTCTCTATGCAATGCTATCTTTGCTTTGTGTATCTAAATGCAGTCTGTACTCTGTGTCATGCACTGCAGTGTGTACTGTGGGTCTCTCTATGCAATGTTGTGTTTGCTTTGTGTATCTCAATGAGGCCTGTAATCTGTGTCATGCACTGCAGTGTGTACTGTGGGTCTCTCTATGCAATGTTGTGTTTGCTTGATGTATCTCAATGCAGCCTGTATTTGTCATGCACTGCAGTGAGTACTGTGGGTCTCTCTATGTAATGTTGTGTTTGCTTTGTGTATCTCAATGAGGCCTGTAATCTGTGTCATGCACTGCAGTGTGTACTGTGGGTCTCTCTATGCAATGTTGTGTTTGCTTTGTGTATCTCAATGAGGCCTGTAATCTGTGTCATGCACTGCAGTGAGTACTGTGGGTCTCTCTATGTAATGTTGTATTTGCTTGGTGTATCTCAATGCAATCTGTACTCTGTGTCATGCTGTGCTGTGGGTATCTCAATGTAATGCTGTGTTTGCTTTATGTAACTCAATGCAGTCTGTACTGTGTCAAGCACTGCAGTGTGTACTCTGAGTCTCTCTATGCAATGTTGGGTTTGCCTGGTGTATCGCAATGCAGTCTGTACTCTGCGTTATGCACTGCAGTGTGTACTGTGGGCCCCTCTGTGCTTGGTCTATCTCAATGCAGTCTGTACTCTATGTCATGCACTGGCGTGTGTAGTTTGGGAATGCAATATGCATTCAGTACTTAATTTTTTTTTTTTGTCCGTAACTGACTTTGTGCCAAGTTTCACAATCCCTCCACTATTACACTCTGTCAACTGTCAGTCTTTGTCACTGTATCTTATGTTTTTATTTTTTTTCCTTGTAGACTGTGTGCAGCTCCGATCCTGCTGCTCTACGGTCCTGCTCCTCTATGGTCCTGCTGCTGTACAGTCCTACACCTCTCTGGACCCACTGGTCTCTGGTCCCGCTGATGTGCTGTGCTTCGGCCCCTCTCGGCTGCAATTAATTATAAGTATGAGTGATGTACTTTACACTCACTAGGTTGCTTTGTCATTGACACTATGCAGTCTGATACTATCACACTGGGCAGACTGTCACACTGGACATTATCATTATTACCAGTTTCACACTTAGTCTTGTTTGATTTCTGTTACTTCTAGATTGTGTGCTGTCCTCTTGTTCCACTGGTCTCTGGTTCTGCTAGTCTCTGGTTTCGCTGGTCTTTGGTTCTGCTGGTGTGCTGTGCTCCGGCCCTTCTCGGCTGCAACTAATTGTAAGTACGAGTGATATATTTTACACTGTGAGGTAGCGCCGGGATTGCAAGACAAACAGCCGTGAGCCTGGTATCAGTTTATACAGTACCCGGATTTATTCATGAGGCACAGCAGTGGCACAAGTTGCCGGGTTCCGGGACGCAGCTGGGTACTATGCATACATCCACTGTTCAGTAACACGGTCCCTTCAGGTTAGGAGTTCTCTCTGGTCTAGGTCTCCCTGGGCTCCGGGTTAGGCCGTGTTGTAACAGCACACAGCCTCTCACAGCCTCTCACAGCCCTGACCTGACCACTCAGCAGCCTCTTCGGCCTCAGCTCAGGCTGAAGCTCTCCACAGAGGACCCCCGCCTGTCTCCTAACCTAGCATTTAACCCCGTGTCTCCCTCCGGGGAAAACCTACAAGACCCAGCCTGGAGTGGAGCGTCCCTCTACCCTATATTCCATACCGGGTTCAATATGTGACAGTGCACATTCTGGGGGACACATAGCGCACCTCGCATATGATCCCCCTCACTGTCTCACAACACTCACTACGTTACTTTGTCATTGACACAGCATAGTCTGACACTGTCACACTGGGCATTATCATTATTACCAGTTTCACACTTTGTCTTCTTTGATTTCTGTTACTTCTAGATTGTGTGCTGTCCTCTGGTTTCGCTGGTTTCTGGTTCCGCTGGTTTCTGGTTCCACTGGTTTCTGGTTCCACTGGTTTCTGGTTCCGCTGGTCTCTGGTCCTGCTGGTCTTTAGTCCTGCTGGTCTCTGGTTCTGCTGATGTGATGTGCTCTAGCCCCTCTCTGCTGCAATTAATTGTAAGTATGAGTGATATATATTACACTCACTGGGTTACTTTGTCATTAACAGTCTGCCCAGTCTTACAGTCTGGCCAGTCTGACACTCTGTGAGACTGGTCAGAGTGTCAGCCTGGTCAGAGTGTCAGACTCATCAGAGTTTCAGACTGGTCACTCTGGCCAGTGTGAGACTGACCACCCTCATACTCTGGATCTTTTGCTTTTATTACTGTTCCTTATAGATTTTGTGGTACTGCATTGCTGCTGTGTTACGATCCTACTGATGTATGGTCCCGCTGCTTTATGGTCCCACTGCTGTATGGTCCTGCTGCTCGATGGTCATGCTATTGTGCTCCTCTTGTGTGCTGTGCTCCTGGCCTTCTCGCTTGCTACTTAATGTAAGTATAATTGATTTTGAACTTTTCAATCACTATGTTGATCTGTGATTGACTCTCTGCCAAGTCTGACACTCTGCCCAGTCTAAGGAAAAGAGATTTGTTGCAACACTAAACATTAAATGGATATGAATGAGCTGAATGGCACGGGACATTTCCGGGTGCGTCAAGACCAGGCGCATGCGCCGTGCGCTCTGCCAGTTTCACTTGCGTTTCTCACTGGCAGAGCGCGCGCTAAGCGGCTGAGCTGAGCGCTAAGGGGCACTTGTGACTTACTTACAGTCACTGTGTTTACAGTGACTGTAAACGCGGCCCCACAGTGCCCCCAAACACCTCTGCGCCTGCACCTGCGCCAGCGTGACCACGCTGGTGCATGTGATCTGGCCAGGCGCAGAGGTGTGGAACAGGCCTAAGTACAGAATTGGAAAAAAGAAAATTGGGAGACTTAGCTTCAACACTGGCGCCACTGTGAAGAGCCCAGTTACTGCGACAAGGTGCTCTCATCTTACCGAGTCCTAACACTGCCACTATCTGCGGTATACTGTTTGCTGGAATGGGTTTATGTGCTTGTGAATGCAATTAAAAAGCGGCTGAGCTACCGACCAGTTAAGTCTCCCAATTTTCTTTTTTCCTATACAGTATTTACTATGTCCCTCTGCCATATACACATTGTCTTAGCTGCACACACAGCCCTCCTAATCATTTGATAGCCATTTAGCTCATTCGTATCCATTTAATATTTAGTGTTGCAGCAAATCTTTTTTCCTTAGTATATAAGTTTTTGATTGCACCTTCATATGTAGGTGATGCCAGCCCTTATTTGATACGTAGTATGACTTATTTTTGACTGTGCACCCTTCCCCTTCCCTGTAGACTCGCCTATCCCTCCATCTTGCTGTAGCTTATGTCCAGAGATATACCCTTCCAGACAGTTTTTAATTGCATTCACAGGCACATAAACCCATTCCAGCAAACAGTATACCACAGATAGTGACAGTGTTAACACCTGGTAAGATGGGAGGACCTTGTCGCTGTTACCGTGCTTTTCGCAGTGGCGCCAGTGTTGAAGCTAAGTCTCCCAATTTTCTTTTTTCCAATACAGTATTTACTCTGTCCCTCTGCCATATACACATTGTCTTAGTTGACTCACCGTAGCCGGGTCTTCACGTCTCCGGGCGTTGTTTCTCCCTGTCACGGTTCCGCGCCCGAAGCTGTGGTCCAGATCAATAGTGGTTGGCTGAACAGTTAAAGGTTAAATTCTTATTGTCGTCACGCCACCTGCGGGAATTCCAGTGATTTCACCGGCGCTGCATGGGCCTCCGGGGGATTGATGACGGCAAGATGGGACGCTTCCCACAGGACGAGCAGGAGTCCCCGGGGCCAGGAGCTGTCCTCAATGGAATAAGGCAGCTCAGTTAGTTCTGAATATGCAGAGTTAAACAGTTCTGAAGAAAACACAGACACCAACATCCTCTGCAACGGGTCTTTACTGTAACCGGTAGTATGGTACAGGGTATACAGTATTGGGTAACGGACTGGGTGGTCCCAGCAATGACTGGGGTTAATTCAGAGCTCCACGGTGATCCTCCTTTTCTATACCTCTCTAGATGGGTTGCCGGTGTTGCCTTAGAATACCAGGTCAGGGTACTTGGGAGACTTCTATTTGGAGGTTCTGACTGGGCGCAATCTGCAGAAGATCCTGTGTCCAGGGATAGGACCCTGCTGGCAAGACAACTTGGATGGCGGCGGTGGTGAGATGCCCCCTAAGGAGCGGATCTTGACCCTGGTTTGCGGAGCTGCGGTGAACGACTTGCTCGCCTCGGAACCAGTCATCCGGTGGTTTTGGGCACAGGTGTAGTTGGACCCGTTTGGTAGTTGCCCGGGTTCCGGTCTGGGTCACCGTTTAATGGTGCCCAGCCGGTTAAGTTGCTTTCTCCATTAAGTTGTCTGCTCAGGGCTGCACGGCACGGTGCAGCCTCTCTCCTCTTCCCTCCTCTCAGACTGACTTGCTGTTCTAACTTCCCCCACACTCTACACCTTACACTTCTCCCCCCAGGACCTGATTGGTCCTCTACCTCTGGTGTGTTGTGTGGTGCATGGAGCTCTGAGTTTAACCATGTCAGCACTGAGACGGAAGATATTACATCTTCAGTCAGGGATGCAATACCTTCCTGTGACGCACTCGTTGCGGGGTGCCACATAGTTATACACACAGCCCTGCTAATCGTTTGATAGCCATTTAGCTCATTCACATCCATTTAATGTTTAGTGTTGCAGAAAATCTCTTTTCCTTAGTATATACGTTTTTTTATTGCACCTTTACATGTAGGTGATGCCAGTCCTTATTTGATATGTACTCTGCTCAGTCTGACAGTTTGATCAGTCTGACACTCTGCTCATAATAATAGTGTGAATGACTGGCATCACCTTAGAGCAGTGGTCCCCTACTCCAGGCCTCGAGGGCCGCCAATAGTGCATGTTTTCAAGATCTCCTTAGTATTGCACAGGGGTTGGAATCATTACCTGTGCATTTGATCACATTAACACCTGTGCAATACTAAGGAAATCCTGAAATCCTCCAATGTTGGCAGCCCTCGAGGCCTGGAGTTGGGGATATCTGCCTTAGAGTGTTGGTGCAAGCAGAAAAACAAATTATTAAACAAAGGATGATCTGCTGCAACACTAAACACTTAATATGAACAGTTAGATAACTGTAATGAGTGGCCGGGCTGCACAGCTAATGCAGATACAATGAAAAAAAGAACATAGCAATAACTGCTCTAGAATATAATGAGAATGTGAAGACTTAACTTCAGCAGTGGCCACTGCAGAGTGCCTGATAACCGCGGCAAGGTGCCTCCTGTCTTATCCAGGCCTAACACTATGACTAGCAGAGTTGTGTAGTGTGAATGTGTTTATATGCCTCTATTTGTAATTAAAACCAAGCATGAAAAATGTGTGCTGGACTCCAACAAGATGGAGGTCTCAGCTGGCTACAGGGCGGGGGAAGAGGGAAGGGGGAAGGGATGAGGGAGCTCAGTCAGAAACAAACACTACTAATAATAGTGTGGATTACTGGCATCACCTTAGAGTGTAGGTGCAAGCAGAAAAAAAAATTATTAAAGAAAGGATGATCTCCTGCGACACTAAACGCTTAATATGAACAGTTAGATAACTGTGATGAGTGGCCGAGCTGCACAGCTAATGCAGATACAATGAAAAAAAAGCACATAGCAATAACTGCTCTAGAATATAATGAAAATGGGAAGACTTAGCTTCAGCAGTGGCCACTGCAGAGTACCCGATAACTGCTGGACGCTTTGACAACCTCATCAATTATCTCAGTTTTAAGAATAATGGCAGTTCCTAAAATACGCCATTTCGATGCCAGCAATCCAAATGCACACTCCACAGTCCTTTGTGCCCTTGTCAGTTGGTAATTGTAAATCCTTTTTTTCCGATTCAAGTCACGACTAGAGTATGGTTTGATGAGGTTGCCATACATTTGAAACACCTCAATCCCAACCACAATAAACGGCATTCGCGGTCCTTCAGTGTTCGGCATGGGTCGTGGTATGGAAAGTTGAAAGTGTTCCCATGCAAACGTTGGCCTATGTCAGAGTCTTTGAAAGTCTGCGAGCCATTTCCTCATCCAAATGAACCAATGTCCACAGCAACAAACCAACACTCAGTGCCGGCAATCGCCATAAAAGCAATCAAAAAGGATTTTTTGTAATTGAAATACTCGGATCCACTTCCAGCAGGTTTCAGGATCCCAATATATTTCCACATTCCCCAAACAGTTCAGAAATTGACAAATCTCCTGGAATCTTGCCGCATTGTCCAGCCAGAGTTGAGTTGTGGGAGGGGGGGAGAATTCTTCTTGCAGATCTTCACAGATTGCATGGCAGGTCTCTTCAACAATCCCAGACTGCGTCGACACTCCAATCCAGAACTGGAAATGTAGAGATGATAACGTCGCCAGGAATCTGCCAAACATAAAAGGAAAATAAAGCAAATTCATTTGTTTTGTAACAATAAAATCATAATGACATGTGTTGACATGTGTTTGTTTTTAAAAATTAAGATACCGCAGGGTCACCAACAGCCTTTGCAGGAACTGCTCGACATAGTTGTGTGTCCTGCCTGTTGATCGATCCTCGGACACATTGCAGCAACTCATCAAAGCTCTCTTTGGACATCCTTGTGTACTCAAAGAACTTCTGTGGGTTCTTTTGTACTGCGTTTTTTGCTGTCATGCGTACGCTGACGCGGATAAACAACACTGCATAAGCATGCATTTTGGCATGTGTATTTTCAAGCGCATGATAGGCCTTGTCCACACACCTACGCTCTCGGGTAACCAGGGACAGCGTCTGCAGAAAGCGGCAGCACACACGCACCTGCGCTTCTCTGTCAGAACCTAAGTATTTAGCGCAGAAACGCTAAATACTGAGAGCACAGGTGTATGGAGAATGCCATATACAGCATACCGAAACGCTAATGTGAAAGTAGCCTAACTGCCACAGCCTCCGCCACCGATGATGTTTTATTTGAGCATCGCAGCATGCACTTGGATTCTGAAACGAATCATCATCAGACAAAAAGTAGGAGAAAATAGAATAGTAGATAGTGTTGTTTGCGATCTGTAGGGAATTGTTAATACAATTATATTAGAAAGCATCTTAGAGCATAATATTAATTAGGTAAGGGTTTACATAAAATTTCCTGTTGCCTTAGAACCACCCCTTTAATGCTTATAGTTCATTAAAAAGAGCTGTATGTTCAGCAAAACAAACAGATGTACCTAATGTGATCTGAAAGTTTCCAGAAATAATTCAGGAATTTATAAGAAAAAATCTTTACAGTACATAGCCATTATATATAACTTTAGCTTTGCCTGGATTGTTGAAAAACTAATACTATCCAACTTTTGTCTTCTGATTTGCAGATAAAAGCTCACTGTGAGTGCATTGTTTGGCACTTAAATATTACTATGAGTGCCCAATAGTGTTTGATATTGGACATATATGATTCCTAGATTGTTTCTCTATGTTGCAGGTGCAGATACTTCTTTTAGCACTTATGGTGGGTTTACACGTCACGATATCGGCGTCCAACTCCGACCCAACTCCGACCAAAAGTCACGTGGTTCGGGAGTTGGACCCGATATCGTTTGCGCGTTGTATGGTTTGAACGTACAATACGATGCTGGAACGATGCCAAAACGATATCGGGGTTGAATGAGCGTGATATTCAACCGCCCGATATCGGATGGCCGTTGTAGCCGCATCGTCCCGTGTGACAGCCCAACTACGATGTGTACAGCCACGTCACCCATTCACTACCATGTTAATTGGTCGTTCCTGGGTTGGGGGGCGTACACATCGTCGGGACGTTGTATCTCGATATCGGGCTGTCTAAACCGGCGATGCGATAGCGGGAAAAGCGCACTCAAAAAGCGCGCTCCCGCGTAGTTGGCTCCGATATCGCCCCGATATCGGGACGTGTAAACCCACCATCAAAGTTATTGCTAGTATTGAATCAAGCAGCATACTTAAAGAAAACCTGTCAGCTGGTAAGAAGTAGCTTTCGCTTTTATTTCATTTCTGCAGCTTTTGTTTTATGCTTGTGTTTTTTTTTTTATTCATGGTTTAGTTTCAAATATATGAGACATTTTTTTTTAGGTATTAAAAGTTTTATGACCTTTTATCAAACAGTTGTCTGTGGGATGATTTTTTTCTATGCTCCATAATTATCCTGTGAACAAAGCCCCCTTGGAAAAGACCAAACAATTTAGTACACATCTAAAGGGTCCGTATATTGGGAACCACATGACTGATTCAAAAAGACAAAACACTTCGAACATAAGCAGAAGAACTGCAGGAATACATTTTATAAGGTTGTATCATTTTGAAAAATAACATTTCAGAGAGGCGTATGGGATGCTTTGTTCTGTGAGAATTTGGGTACTCAGACTGACAGAATAATGGGGCAGATGAGTTCACCTAAGTTCATGCATCTCAACATTCAGTAAGTTCATCCGCCTTTCCTGAGAAAGGTGGAGTGGGCCAGTAAAAACTATAGGCCATGATTCAGCAAAACTTTAACAACAACTAATAAGTGTCGAAAAAGCTTTGCAAAATTTTGGTACAACTCAATATTGTGCCAAAGTG
>JARQOC010000003.1:216247521-216261384 GCA_033576535.1 Allobates femoralis
TCACCTGGACAGCAAGCTTGATTGGAGGTGCCATATGGAGAAGGTTTGCAAGAAAGGGATGAGTAGACTTTACTTCCTAAGGAAGTTAAGGTCATTTAATGTGTGTAGCAAAATGCTTGAAATGTTCTACCAATCTATTGTGGCGAGTGCAATCTTTGCTGCAATAATATGCTGGGGTAGTAGTGTGCGCACAGCTGACGCTAATAAGCTGAATAAACTTATCAAGAAGGCTAGTGCGGCGGTGGGTCTACAACTTAGGACTTTCGAGGAGGTATTAGAGGATAGAATTAATAAGAAATGCAAGGCTATAATGAGCAACAATACACACCCGCTCTCTGAACTGTTTGCGAAGCAGAAGAGCACATTCAGCAAGCGTCTAATCCAACTAATGTGTAAAAAGGAAATATACAGAAAATCGTTTGTTCCGACAGCTGTGGGGATGTTTAACAAATGTATAAGTGTAAAGCATCCCAAGACTAAGTGAAGTTCTAAGGGTATGGGGGGAATAGGTGAGGTACACGTACCAGTCTACCCGCATCTGCTGTCCATATAGACTTATTTTGTAAAGTGTGTAGTGTTCTTGATCTTTGTTCTGCTGCTGTAATACTGTAATTTCCTCCGGGATCAATAAAGTTTATCTTATCTTATCTTAATTCATAGTCTAATGAACGTTATGAAGTCCTAAAAGATGTAGAGCAGATCTCTATCTGTATAAATGCCAAATTTACAGAGCACAATGACAGGTGCTAGAGATGAGCCAGTAGACCTCAAATAAAGTAGAATAAAAGATTTTTTAATAATGTAGTTCTGGTTTAGAAACTAATAACAGATTGGGTTGGTGGAGATGTTTCCAATTACGACACTATCTGCAATCATTGCCTCCTAGGTCTTGCTTTAATTGAACTAGGACACATTTTGAATCTCGGTGCTCAATCCAGGGGCCACTCAGACATGCCTTATCCCTACTTTACTTTCTGCTGAGCTCTGTCCAAGACCAGGACCCACCTGTTTTTATCTCACAATGGGAAAGGGAACTAAATATCACTTTTTCAGATGAGCAGAACACAAGGATATTCCAGCTTACTCACAGCACCTCCATTAGTTCTAAGTTTCAAGAGGTTAATTACTAAATATTGTCAAGGTGGTACTCAATGCAATGTTCCTGTGACATGGCATGGATTGTTGGCGATGTGGGAGGGAGAGTGGAACCCTTTCACATATCTTTTGGGATTGTGAGGCTATCCGATGCTTTTGGTCTGAGGTGGAAAACGTTATACAGCTGGTCTCTTATATCAAACTATCCCTAACACCTGTATTGATCCTCTTGCACCACTGTGAAGTCCCCATGAACACATATAAGAACTCCCTCCTCAAGTTCCTCATTATTACAGCTAGATCTTGCATACCAGTGTTATGGGGGAAAACTACACCGCCATCTATCCCGCAATTTATCAGAGAGGTTAACAAACTGATGTATATGGAGGATCTTATATCCTCCATAAGAGACTCTCAAACTGATTTTAGGTCCACATGGCTGGCCTGGATGGATTTTCTACAATCTGAGCATTATCGTGTCCTACTTGATGGTGACTCACCATCGGACTTCGTTTCACTTTGAGTTGGTCGTGGATAGTAGATAACCCCCCACCTCTTCCTAATGTTCTTCCTTTTTACCTTTTCCCTGATCTCTAAATCTCTCTGATGGTTTCTGTTTCTTCTGCCCCATGTTTTCTAAATTTATTTCTTATCTTTCAAAAAAACTCTTCTCTTTGGATTATTAAAATATTCCTGGTTTGACAATTGTTCTATGTAGGGTCATTCTCCTACATCTTACATGGTCCTAGCAGATACTCTTATGAGTATTGTACAAACTGCCTTACAGCATGGAGCATGTGTTAAATGTACACTTGTTTTGATTTTCTGTTGTAAAATTTTCAAAAAATTCTAAATTAAGAATTATAAAAAAAAACAATAATATATACTGTAATGGTATTATAATATTAATTTCTTGTTCTGCATCAAAAACAGTTAGATTATTAAAGGAGATTCACACTACTCCTCAATTGATGTATAAAATAAAATAAAAATGCACACCGGTAATTACCTCTGAGGGTATGTGCACACGATCTCGAGGTGCTGCGTCTTGGATACACTGCCTCCAGAACTGTAGGAACCCTTGGGTGAATGCAGGGAGATGACAGCTTCCCTCCCTGTACTCATGATCTACGTTCGGTGCAGGGCAGCTTTTCCCTGCATTCACTCGATGGTGACAACTTCTGACTGCAGCAATGAAATTAACATGCGACCATACGACATTCCTCATTGATCCCTGCTCTGCTACCTCCAGAAGCTGCAGTGATGGAAAACACGGCCACTCACTACAACTTCTGAAACTCACTGGCAGCCGCAGGGGGGCCTGGGGGCCCACTGGCTGCAAAGTGAATGAGAATTCTGAAATTTTGTGCACATGCTGCTTTTGTTTTCCTTTGCAGATGTGATGCATCAATAAATCTGCACTATGTCAATTCTGCAACAAATCTGCTTCTCCTAGTAGAAAAATGCAGCAAAAAAACAGCACGTTTTTTATGTGTTTTTAGTGCAGTTTTCCCACAAAACTGAATGACATCACCACGTCTCACAGGGCTCTGCAGTGGCTGTCAGTGTGTCCCAGAAGCTGCAATGAGCATTTTCCATTACTGCAGCCTCGGGCTGTAGAAGAGCCGAAATCGTTGAGGGACATCATATGGTAGATTACTTTGGAACTTCAGGGGTATTTTGGGGGTTAATAAAGGGGTGAAAGAGGGTTTGTGTGTTTTTTATTTCAGATAAAGGACTTTTCGGTGTTTGTATCTATTTCTTTTGACTTACAGATTAATAGGGGAGTCTCATAGACCCTTACCCATCACTAACCAAGCGCTTAATGGCAGCTGTGATTTTTGACAAAGTACAGCTGTCATTAACCCCTTATACACCATGTTCCAAATTATTATGCAAATGTTCTTTTTCTATGATTTTCCTAAATGGTCGGTGCAAATGACAGTCAGTGTAATAAACGTCATCACCCGTTAAAGTATACATTGAATTTTATTGAAGAAACCTTCCAATGATAACAGTATAATCTTCAAAATAAAAAAAAACTCTAAATGCACTGTTCCAAATTATTAGGCACAGTAGAGTCTCTAAACATTTGTTATGTTTGAAAGAACCACAAATGCTTATTTGTTGAATTTGCAGCATTAGGACGTCACATTCACTGAAATAAAAAGCTATTTAACTCCAAAATATCCTAACAGGCCAAGTTACATGATAATGAGGCGGTCTACAGGGTAGGGGTTACTCAGGTACTGGGGCTGATGGCGACTTGGATGGGGGATTACGGCTGGTCGGTCCCCGGTCCCAGGCCCTGGACCCTCAATGGTGGGGATGGTGGGGGATAAGGGGATTGGTTACGTGACACCACCTGTGGTACCTGGTAACGGGTATACCAGCGCTGTGGCCAGCTACTGAGGTGATGGAGGTGCAGCTCAGTGTAGTACAGCTCCCCACAGGTGGAGCTTTACCTGAGGGCAGCAGGTATGGATGAGGGGAGTTGTAGTAGCATCTCTGCAGTCAATGCTGTGGATAGCGGCGGTTAAACAGGCACACACACACACAGTGGTCTTTGTTTCGGTACATTTTACTGGTGACAGGGTAACAGGTACAGTCCAGAGAAGTAACCAGGTCCCCGATACAATTTGGGACTTTCACCTTGGAGAGTTGTGAGGCCTCCTCTGTCTCTGTGTACGGTGGTTTGGGGTAAGTCCTGCCTGTAACTGAACTCACCGCTCCTTCTCAGGGCTTTACTCTGTCACTGACAATGAGGTCCTTCTGCGGGGTCCCTATTCCTCCTTTGGCCCCTGGTTCTGTACTTGGTCAGTTTGAGTGTCTCTTTTCATTTACCTTAGGGGATTTTGGTCCTCCCGGGCTTTTATTGCTACAATAAATGCTGGAAGCGTCGGACTCCGGTGTACAGGTGTACTACAGGGAAACTGGGTTGGTTCCCTTCCTTTAATTCTCCTACACTCCACTGGCCTCCGACCCTCTCCCAAGGGTGCAGCACAGCTGGGTCAGGGCTCCCTGGTCCTGGGCCTAGATCCTTCCCAGCGACCAGCTCCTCACTCCTGCTCTCTCCACTGTCTGACTGGAACTAACTGCTTCACACTGAACCAACTGTCTCCTCCCCTCAGGCCTGGTTCTTTTAAAGGGGATCTGGCTTAAAGCAGCCAGTAGAACTCCTCCTTCAGGACTGGGGTGGAAGGTGTTATGTGCTGTGTGTACCAAGGTGTAAATCCCTCCTTGCACCGGTGGATCCTGTGGCAATCCCCTGCAGGGGTGCCACATTAACATAGGAACCCTTTTTTGATATCACCTTCACAATTCTTGCACGCATTGAACTTGTGAGTTTCTGGAGAGTTTCTGTTTGTATTTCTTTGCATGATGTCAGAATAGCCTCCCAGAGCTGCTGTTTTGATGTGAACTGCCTTTACCCCCTCATAGATCTTTTGCTTGATTATACTCCAAAAGTTATCTATAGGGTTGAGGTCAGGGGAAGATGGTGGTCACACCATGAGTTTATCTCCTTTTATGCCCATAGCAGCCAATGATACAAAGGTATTCTTTGCAGTATGAGATGGTGCATTGTCATGCATGAAGATGATTTTGCTCCTGAAGGCACGTTTTTTGCTTTTCGCACCATGGAAGAAAGTTCTCAGTCAGAAACTCTATATACTTTGCAGAGGTCATTTTCACACCTTCGGGAAGCTTAAAGGGGCCTACTAGCTATTTCCCAATGATTCCGGCCCAAAACATGACTCCTCCACCTCCTTGCTGACCTCGCTGACTTGTTGGGACATAGTGGCCATCCACCAACCATCCGCTACTCCATCCATCTGAACCATCCAGGGATGCTCGGCACTTATCATTAAACAAGACTGTTTGAAAATTAGTCTTCATGTATGTTTGGGCCCACTGCAACCATTTCTGCTCATGAACACTGAAGTATCCTAGACCTTGAGTTTTAAGGGAATTCCAAAGGCACTAGCAGCTTCAAATATCTGTTTGCTGATTTGTAAGGCCTTTTTAGCATCTGCTCTCTTAATGCGTGCAATGTGCATTTCGTGCAATGTCTAATGTTTTCATCCCTTGTCCAAGGCACTGCACTATTTGTTGCTTTTCGACAGCAGAGAGATCCTTTTTCTTTCCCATGTTACTTGAAAACTGTGGCCTGCTTAATATTGTGGAACACCCAATTTTCCTTTTATCGGGCTTACCTGCCAAACTGATTATCACAGGTATCTGAGATTGATTTCAGTGATCCAAAGAATCCTGCTATTCAAATCCCTGACTCTACCCCATCCCGGCCCACGCCCCTCCACCCGACCGCACCCGACCCCTAGCTACACCTTACCCTGTACCGTGCTGCACCCCAGTTGCACCCCATCCTCCGCTACCCTCTAGCCCTGTCTGCACCCCCTTCCCCATCCACGCACCTCCCCTGCCTTATCCCTCCCCCACAATCTCTCGCCGCCTAAACCGCTACCCACAATGTTTCCCCTCCTCTTCACCCTCACCCCCATCCTACTCCACTTCCTTCTAACCCCGAACATCTCTCCACCCACCAAGGCCATAGTGATCTCTCCATCCTTCCTACCCTTCCACCTCACCCCCTCCTCCGAACTGTTCCTCCACACCCAGTCCCTCTTCTCCACACATGCACGCCCCCCACGCAAACTCTCCTGCTCCCACCTCCTAACCCTTTCGCTGCTGCTCCTACTTGCAGGCGACGTATCCCCCAATCCGGGTCCCCCCCACCACATCCCTCCACCCACCCCCAACTCACGCCCATCCCTCACCACAAACTTCCGCAACCCCCACAACCTCATACACATTCACCCAACCCCACTCCCCCTGGCTGAAGCACTCTGGAATGCCCGCTCAGTGTACAACAAACTCTCCTACATCCACGACCTCTTCATCACCAATAAATTCAAATTCCTCGGCCTCACCAAAACTTGGCTCACCCCCACCGACACAGCCTCCCCTGCTGCACTCTCCTACGGCGGACTCACACTCTCCCACACACCACGCCCTAATAGCACACGCGGCGGTGGTGTGAGTATACTCTTGTCCGACAGCTGCTCCTTCACCCCTACTACACCCCCTCCCTCCACCTCCTTCCCCTCCTTCGACTGCACTCTGTTCACATTTTCTCCCCCTGCAACCTCCAGCTAGCGGTTATTTACCATCCCCCAGGACCCACCGCCTCCTTCTTCAACCACTTCAACACTTGGCTTCTCCACTTCCTCTTCTCCGACATCCCCACCATCATCATGGGCGACTTCAACATCCCCATCGACACCCCCGACCCAGCTTCCTCCCGACTCCTATCCCTGACCACCTCTTTCGGCCTGTCCCAATGGTCCTCCTCAGCCACTCACAAAGACGGCCACACGCTCGACCTCATCTTCTCCCGCCTCTGCTCCCTCACCGACCTCTCAAACTAGCCCCTCTTCCAATCTGACCACAACCTGTTGACCTTCTCCTCCCTCTCTCCCCCTACCTCACCCCCCCCTCTTCGGAAACTCAGTCACCCGCGCAGAAACCTTAAACTTATCGACTTCAACTCACTCTCCCACTCCCTCCTCCCTCTCACAGACCTCGCCTCCTCACCCGACGTCAACACTGCCACCACCCTCTACAACTCCACTCTATCCGCGGCCCTTGACCAGGCTGCCCCCCTCACACACACCAAAACCCGCACACACAGACAACCCTGGCTCACCTCTCCACAAAAGAACTACGCCGAACGTCCAGGGTCGCCGAACGGAGATGGAAGAAATCCCACTCCACGGCCCACCTCACCATGTACAAGCAATCCCTCTCCAACTTCAAGGATGCACTCACCGCCACAAAGCAAACCTACTTCTCTTCTTTAATCAACACACTGTCCCGAAACCACAAACAACTATTCAAAACCTTCAACTCCCTACTCCGTCCCCCGGCACCTCCTCCTTCCCCCCTCATCTCCGCCGACGACTTCGCCACCTTCTTCAAACAAAAGATTGACAAAATTTGAGAAAGCTTTGGCCCAACGTCCACCCAACCCACCCCCATTACTGCCCAACCCTCCTTGACCAAAGGAAGCTTCTCCAGTGTGACTGAAGCCCAGCTCTCCGTCCTCCTGTCACGATCTCACCTCACCACCTGCGCCCTCGACCCACTCCCCTCCCATCTCATCCCAAACCTCACCGCTGTCCTCATCCCTGCCCTAACCCACCTTTTCAACCTATCACTCACTACTGGCATCTTTCAAACACGCCCTAATCTCACCCATCCTCAAAAAACCCTCCCTCGACCCTTCATCAGTCGCCAACTACTGCCCAATATCTCTTCTCCCTTTCGCATCAAAACTACTTGAACAACACGTCCACTCCGAACTGTCCTCCTACCTATCCTCCTGCTCCCTCTTCGTCCGCCTACAATCCGGTTTCTGACCTCACCACTCCACCAAAACAGCCCTCACTAAAGTCACCAATGACCTACTGACCGCAAAAAATAAAAAACACTACTCTGTCCTCCTCCTCCTCGACCTATCCGCCGCCTTCGACACAGTCGACCACTCCCTCCTACTCCAAATCCTCAAATCCCTTGGCATCCCCGACCTCGCCCTCAACTGGATCTCCTCATACCTCACGGACCGCACCTTCAGCGTCACCCACTCCCACACCTCTTCCTCGTCCTACCCCCTTACTGTCGGCGTCCCCCAGGGATCGGTACTGGGACCGCTACTTTTCTCCATCTACACCCTTGGCCTAGGTCAACTCATTGAGTCCCATGGCCTCCAGTACCATCTCTACGCCGACGACACCCAGATCTACCTCTCCGGACCTGACATCTCCTCCCTCCTGTCAAAAATTCCCCAATGCCTGTCCGCCATCTCATCTTTCTTTACTGCTCGCTTCCTCAAGTTGAACATGGACAAAACAGAGTTCATTGTCTTCCCCCCCAGCCAACCCTCCCCCTCTACCAGACCTGTCTATTCTAGTCAATGACTGCTTCCTCTCCCCAGTCCCCCTTGCAAAGTGCCTCGGGGTCACCCTAGACTCCTCCCTCTCCTTCAAGCCCCACATCCAAGCCCTCGCCACCTCCTGCCGACTCCAGCTCAAGAACATTTCACGTATCCACCCGTTTCTTGGTCATGACACTGCCAAAACCCTCGTCCACGCCCTCATCATCTCTCACCTTGACTACTGCAACGTACTGCTCACCGGCCTCCCTGCCTCTTCCCTTGCCCCCCTCCAGTCTATCCTAAACTCAGCTGCCCGTTTAATCCACCTGCCTCCTCGCTACTCCCCTATTTCCCCTCTCCGCATGGCACTCCACTGGCTCCCCACCTCCCTAAGACCCTGCTTCAAAATCCTAACCCTGACATACAAAGCCATCCACAACCTGTCCCCCCCCCCTACATCTCCGACATGATCTCCCGATACCAACCCGCACGCAACCTATGCTCCTCACAAGAACTCCTCCTCTCCTCCCCCCTCATCTCATCCTCCCACAACCGCATACAAGACTTCTCCCGCGCCTTCCCTAGACTCTGGAACTCTCTCCCCCAGCATGTCAGACACTCGCCTACCCTCAAGAGCTTCAAAAAGAACCTGAAAACTCATCTATTCCAGCAAGCCTACAACTTATGATGAGTTCCAGCGCCGCTCCACCACACGCTTGGCGCTTCCCCTCCTATCATGTCCTTCCCACCCCTGTAGACTGTGAGCCCTCGTGGACAGGGTCCTCTCCCGTCGTGTATCAGCAAGCATTGACTGCTCATATGTACTATACCTGTTCTTGTCACCCCCATTTCTTATGTAAAGCGCCATGGAACCAATGGCGCTATATAAATAAATAATAATAATAATCCTGAGACACAATACCATCAATGGGTTTCATTGACAAAAAAAAAAACCTATGACACTTAAAACCAATTTGCATAATAATTTGGAACATGGTGTATTACCCCAAATGCCACTGCACCAGGGCAACCGGGATGAGCCAGGTAAAGATCCAGGATTTGGCGCATCTAATGGATGTGCCAATTCAGGGGTGACTGCGGCTGACTATATTTAGCCTTGGGAGGGCCCATTAACCATGGGCCTCTGCAGACTAAGAATACCAGGATCACATTTGACTCCTGTGTGAGGAGGTCATTACACGCTATTCTCCTGGCAGAGTAGAAACTGCTCTGCACTGGCGCTGGTGCTATAATCCCGGAAGACGACATAGGAAAGAGATGCCAGAGAACCAATAGGAGGGCTGCATGGGGAATCAGAGGGATGGAAGTACCGGGGGCACATCATTAAAGGACAAGTCAGATGGGAGAGAAATCTACAGGACGTTGGTTTTTTTGGCAAGTGCCATGGTTGGCACTATTTTGGAAAAGGGGGGATTTTGGCAGTGCCAGAGGACTCAGGGTGGACCATGGAAGACCATTTATCTGTCATCTGACATGTTTGATCTTGCCATATTGCATAAAAATTATTTTTTACTGCCAATGTCAGTTTCTTTCACATGATTACTGGTGTAAACCGATAATCATGTGATTGGCAAAGAGGAAAAAATGGCCCAATTCATAATCTACAGAGTCTCTGCTACCAGTGTAGTAGAGACCCTGGAGATTTTCTTATGCTGAGGGGAGCTACAGGTTTGTTCCTTTCTAAGACCTCTTGACGCCAGAAAAGAAGAAGTATCCTGAAATGCCAACGTCTAAAATCACTCGGACGTAGTTAAGGGGTTAATGCACCATTAGCCAATCATGGCCACATTTTGTGGAAGTGACTGACCTGATTTTGCTGCCAGCTGAAGTTGATCATAATGTAATTTGGGGGTCTTCAGTCAGTATCACCTTGCATCCCAAACTCAGAGAACTAGTATCAGGACGCATCATCTGCAATCACTTTTCTGGGATAATAAAAGCTCAAGATTCAAGTTTCAACATTTAACCCTTTCACTGTCTACCTAAACAAACTGATCAATCAGCTGCAGGGAGGTAATGAAAGTATTAACCCCCCTCTCTTGTACAAACATTTTTTTTTACACCCAGGAGGGTGATAAGATGATATGAGATGGGAGCAGCAGATCATCATAGGCAGGAGCTGCAGGTAAGAGAAAGTGTAACCTCACACATCCTCCCATAACTGGGGAAAAGTCCTTCTCACCAGCCAGACTGGGAGAGGGCCCTGTAGTAAAGGCAGGAGATGACTCCTACTCTTCAGTGTGTGGGAGCCGCGTGTCTCAGCCTGCTTCTGCTCCTGCTAGGCTGGCTATGTGCAGAGAATTATCACGTTGACTGGCTGCGGACTTATCTCTCTCAGCCTTCATGGCCTAACATGAATGGGAGGTAAAGGAGGTTTCTGGGAGAAGATAGTGGGAGATACCAAGCGTCAGAGGCCCAGAATGGTACCAGCCCATCAGGGAATTTTTGGAGCGCCTATGTTTGTGATGAAACCTTTGTCTCCTATCATCTATGACAGTGATTACATTACCTAACCCTTTGCTTTTGAAATGCAGATTGCAGCACTTCAAAGGTGTCAGCCTGTGCTATTACAGCTGAATGAAACAGTCAGCTCAGCCTGCATGAGGCAGACTAGTTGTGTCTGCAGGAGGCATGCTCAGGCAAGATGTCATTCACTCCAAAACGTCCACACCCACCACCAGGAGCCCTGTGACAACTTCCTTTCATGTGGTTTGATTTCTGTACCAGAAATGGAAAGTATCAGCCATAACAGAGGAGGAAGAAGAATCTGCATAACAACTCACAACCATGCGATCCCTGCTGAGATGTGCTCATACAAACTATACATCTAACACAAGTATATTACAAAAGGTATTGTTTTGAAGAGATTTGATATATGGCAGGGAGTGACAAAGTAGTGGCAAACCCCTTTATCATGCATGCATATTTTTCTGACATGTTTAAGCTATATTATCTTATCTATCTTATCTGTATTGTAACAATTTGTGCTTTTATTCTTCATACAATGTTTAAAAAAAGGCCCCTTTATGTGGCATTTTGAGTTGAAGGGATTTAGGCATTCAATGGAGCCATTTTGCTCTGGAAATAAGCTATGGTCCTTGATTGCAGATTTTTGTAGACTTTACAGACTTTTAACATTTACTAGTCTGTAAAATAGTTTTCCTACTTATATGTAACTTTATATTCAAAAAGTTTTTACCAGAATGTGGGTGTAAAGCTGTGAATTTTGTATGCAGTTTTTAGCTGTGCAGAAATGTTGTGCTTTTATACCAGTCCTGGCCAGCATCATCCATTTTTAAATAAAAAGCTTAGATAGGAGGATGCATGGCCCAATATGGCCACAAAAAAGGCATAAATTATAACAGATTCCTGCATTGGTGCACGACAGATGTGCCAAATTTAGTGAGACTCACACATCTCTAAGGCTCTTCACACTGGGGTATTTTGAAAAATACGGCAGTCGCGGTAAAAATAACGCATCTGCTGCATTTTCCGCCTAACGGCCGCACTTCCGGCACACTTGCGGCAAGCCCCATGCATTGTCCATGGGGCTTGCGGTAAAACTCGCGGTCAGCAGCAGTTTTTTTTCACAACCGCAACTGCCTCAATCACCAGAACCGCACTTGCCGCATATTTACCGCGAGCCCCATAGACAATGCATGGGGCTTGCCGCAAATGTGGCCGTTAGGCGGAAAATGCGGCAGATGCGGTTTCTTACCGCGACTGCCCCATTTTCAAAAAACCCCAGTGTGCTCTTAATGAATGTGGACATTTTTATCTAGTGCATCTTTTATCAAGAGTGGCCTGTATAATGCATCTCAATGAATTACAATATCATCAAAAAGTTATTCAATACATGAAGTAAAACACATATATTATATAGAGTGATTACAAACCCAGGGATCTATTTCAAGTGTTTATTTCTGTTAATGTTGATGATTATGGCTTACAACCAATGAAAACCCAAAGGTAATTATCTCAGAAAATTAAATTAGGGAGGATGAAGGGTTAAAAAACATGCTGCTCTGTTCCATGAAACATCAAAGGGTAAATATAATATTGATTTATTAGTCAACGTGTTTCAGGTCTCCCAGAAACGCCCTTAAACATGGCAATATAATATTGATTTGTCCTGAGGAAGGGGCCAGGGAGCCCTGAAATGTGTTGACTAATAAATCAATATTCTATTCACTCTTTGATGTCAGCTTTTAACCCTTCATCCTCCCTACTCTCTATGCACCACACTGGGGGCTGCAGCAGTTGTAATATGCTTTTATAGTGGTTGTGACTCCCACAACCACACAAGGTGAAGCCTCTGATACCTATTTAGGTAATATTTTATCTCTCAGACCCTTCACCCTCCCTACTTTAATTTTCTATGATAATGACCTTTGGGCTTTCATTAGCTGTAAGCCATAATCATCAACATTAACATAAATAAACACTTGAAATAGATCACTCTGTTTGTAATCACGCTATACAATGGATGAGTTTCACTTTATGTATTGAATTACTGAAATAAATGAACTTTTTCGTGATATTCTAATTCATTGAGTTGCACCTGGATTTGAAAATATTTTGATATTTTTAAGTAAAAAATTAGATAAAAAATATGTAACATTAAAGTTATGAATTTTCAGACAATCCTTAATATTAAGAAAAAAAATTAAAGTAAAAATAAGGATGCTGTAAAATAATGTTTTGTAGCACAATTTACTCTCTACCTCTCCAGTCATTTCAGTATAAGTATAGAAATAATGACCATACAATTCTGAAAGTTTTGTGAATAGGATGTGATTTAATATGGAATAGATTTATTATGTAATATATAAAACTGTACGGCTTACTATTTTATAATTTTTTTTGTGATAATTTATGTCAGATCTGTATTTGTGTAACATTCCACCCATTGGCATTCATCCTATGAACATACTGTTTTGGAAATTATGTATAGAAACTATAAAACATCATTTTCCATAGAAAAAAAAGAGAAAAAATAGCCATGAGGAAATTGCCATTTGAATCTAAAATAAAAGAATAATAAGAATTAATTGAAATGGTTGCGGAAGAATGTGTAACAAGAAACTGTCAATTCAGAATAGCATTTTTCATATTGAAACTCTATGACCCGAAATGCGTGATTTTGTGTTTTCAGACTGTATGTACAACAGATCGCAAATATTAAGAATAAATACTGGAGCTATTGAAATATATAAATGGCCACCATGGGACCGGGCCTTGAATGTGGGAGGTGCTGAAGGTATTCAAATAGGTCCTATGTGGTGACCTATTATGACCTAAAACAAAAAAAAAGGAAAACATACCCCCTAGTGTAAAAGTATCCTCTTTTACATTAGGGAGTGTAGCATAATTATATCTCAAATGTTGGCTTTTCAGTCACCAATTAACCCCTTCAGGACCCAGCCTATTTTGACCCTAAAGACCTCGGCATTTTTGTCAATTCTGACCAGTGTTCCATTATGAGGTAATAATTCTGGAACGCTTCAATGGATCCTAGCGATTCTGAGAATGTTTTTTCGTGACATATTGGGCTTCATGTTAGTATTAAGTTTAGGTTAATAATTTTTGCGTTTATTTGTGAAAGATCAAAAATTTCGCAAAAATTTTGAAAATTTTGCAATTTTCAAATTTTTTACTTTTATTCTGCTAAACCAGAAAGTTATGTGACACAAAAGAGTTAATAAATAACATTTCCTAAATGTCTACTTTATATCAGCACAATTTTGGAACAAAATACTTTTTCATTTTCACTGATCAATTTGTGAAGGACCTGG